>OW026520.1:79029714-79206714 GCA_932274085.1 Protocalliphora azurea
AACGTTAAAATAAATAATAGGATTTTAAACCATTTTTGATATATTTCTGATAGATTGAATGCTTTTTTTAAATTTATTTATGTTTTCGGTTTAGAAAATTCCTAGGGTTATAACAAAGTAGTAGTTGCTTACATCCTAAACGTTCGAAGGTTCAAAAATTACCAAATTATTTATATTATTTTTTAGTAGAGAACGATGTGAGTAACAGAGTTTTGTGAATTCCAACCCACATAGGACCATATTTTTTTAAATTCATATTTCGAGGTTAATTATTATAAAAAATTCAAAGAGTGATATTAGATTAACGAAAAAGTTAGGATGCTCATTCATTTAGGATTATGCTTTCTAGGCTGTGTATTACAGAAATTTCCATAAGAAGAACGAAAAAGTACCACAAAGTCCCCACTTGTGGACTATCTCTCATTTAGAACCACACACATATATTCAAGTTTATGTTTCTAGGTTTAATATGAAAGAAAGTTCACTAACTACCAAGAAAAACGAAAAAGAAACAAAAATTCCCTTCATATAGGATCTTATTCACTTAGAATTTTTCATATTTAATTCCATGCTTCTACGTTGAATATTATAGGAAATGCAAAAAGTATCATTAGAAGAACGAACAAGTACAAAGTCTCCCTTTTTGAATTATTACCCATAGGACCATGACAAAAATTTAAGAAATAATATTATAAAAACGAAAAAGTATTACAAATTCTCCTCTTACGGATTCTCATTCACTTTGGACCATATATCTTTAATTTCATGTTTGTAGGTTGAATATTATAGAAAATTCAAAAAGTACCACAAAATCCCGTGTTGTGGATTCTAGTTTCCAAAAATTTGGGCGACAGATAATTGCAATACAATTTCTATGGGACATTCCAAGAAACTTTTTAATTATTTTAGCAAAAAAAATACCAAAAGGTAAATAAAAAATAGCACAATATATCTTTAGTTTCATGTTTGTAGGTTCAATATTATAAAAAATTCTGGAAGTACCTGTAGAAGAAGAAAGAATAGCTGCAAGTATCCCCTTGTGAATTCTTACCCATATAGGACAATGTGTCTTCAATTTCATGTTATAGGTTTAATATTACAGAAAATTTAAGAAGTAATATATACCACAAATTCCCCTCTTAAGGGTTCTCGTTCACTTTGGACCATATATCTTTAATTTCATGTTTGTAGGTCCAATATTATAAAAAATTCCAAAAGTATCACTAAAAGAACGAAAAAGTACCACAAATTTCCTTGTTATGGATTATAATTCACTTAGGAACACATATCTTTAGTTTTCATTGAACTACGATTTAAATTGGCATGAATTGCAGCGTTATCCTGTTGGAATATGCAATCTTCATCCATTTTTCATCCATAAATGAGAGAAGAGCATCTTCCAACAGTTTATTTTTGATTTTCATGCAGCAGAGAAGGCTGCCCAAACCATAACACTGCCTCCACCGAAATTGTGTTTCGACATACGAATTTCGTTCGACCTCAAATCATACAAATAGCAAGAATATGAATCGCGACGGTCCAAATTGAATTTCTTTTCATCAGAAAAAATTACTTTTTTCCACTCTTCTGTTCGCTTCATATACTTGCTTGCAAATTTTAAAAGATTTTTCTTATGATGCTGTTTTAACATTGGCTTACATTTTATGATACCATCTGTTCGCAAAATGTGTGCAACATTTTTGGAAGTGACAGGAAGGACAGGTTTATTTTTTTATTGCGGGTGGCTTCTTTTTTTATTTTTTGAATTTGTCTTTTTGTTAATTTTTGATTACCTTCTGTTGGTTTCCGCACTCCGTATTTCTGCTCTTTCTTAAGAAAGCCTCGAATAACTCCTTCCAAACGATTAATTTTTCGTCCAATTTCTCTATTGGAATAGCCTTGATCACAAAAAAAATATTTTGATTTTTTTCCTGGTCCTTTGGGCATTCTTTAAGCTGATGAAATTTCCCAATTAAAACAAAAATATTTCCAGTAAACAGAGAGGTTGTCGTCAGAAACTTACCTTAAGTGAAACAAACAACTAAAACTGTTAAAATTTTTTAATACTTTTTTTTTGCAATAACTTTTTAGACAAATTTTTCTCGACTGCGTTTATAGGAATATTCCACTGAAATGTTCACCAATATGTTCTGATTGCTAAATTAAAGAAAACAACAAAAGCAAGAAGCAAATATTTATTACATAAAACTGTGCCGTTATATCGAGAGTTATTATAACAACGAATATACCTCAAAGAAAGAAAAAAATTCAAAGCGTTTATAGGAATATGCACCAGTGTAGATTAAACTCAAGCATTGCAATGACTATTAGTGTGTTGTTTTTCTTTGTATAAGCAAGCAGTTTAGTAGATAACAGCAGTATTACTATGATTACGTTGGTCGGCAAAATAAAAATATGGACTAAGTGTAATTTGACCTACTAAACACAAATCCGATTTTTTTTCCATCAGGTCGTGATTTTTTTATGGGCATGTCTAATATCTCCCCCTTAATAAGGCGAATACACAAGTTATTTTACCATAACTCGAAAATGGGTTGTCTGATTTGGATAATTTGAAAAAATGCAGACGAAGATTATATTTAACTCACCTTAACATTATTTTTGATTTGTCCACCAGTTTCGGAATTATTCAGAAATTAGTGTCGGAAAAAGCATTTTTTCATATAAAATTGAAAACATTTTTTTCTTGGATCAAATTAAGCCATGCATCATCAAAATTGATATGCCAATCTCGATTTTATTCACAATTAAGTGAAAATATGCATGTATGCCTACAATTAAGTGATGACACACGGTGGGCAAAAAAAGGTTTTGTTCTTCTTTAAACAAAAATAGATAACGTGCTGAATACGAATATGCTTACAGTTTTTTTTTCTATAAGGTCTTGATTTTTTACATACATACATACATACGTACGTACATACATATAAATATACATTTTTATGTATGCTTATAAGTGTTGTTTCGTTATTGCTTAAAGCAAACGATGCTTGTGGAACAGATGTATGTTTTATATTTTTAAATATAAATATGGAAATATTAAACCACACAATTTTTTTTTGATAAAGTGGTCCTATAGGGTCCTGTAGGGTCCTATATGTTGGTTAAGTACTAGAGTTTGGGATTTATTCTTAAATTTCGGGGAGCCCGGGAATTCCCGCAAAAATAAATAATAAAAAATTTTAAAATATAAATTTTATTCAGTTAAATGAAGGATACAAATTTTAAGATAACCTAATAAGCACATAAAAAATTTAAATTCAAGTACTTGAAATTGAATTTAACATTTTCAATTGCAGTCGCTCTTTACAGTATTTTTCAAGTAAAATATATTTTTAAAATTTGTTTCAAACTTTATTTTGTTGTCAAACAAATTTTAAATTATTTGTAAAATAATTTTAATATATGCAAAATAAATAAATCCACATCGCACAGTGGTTCAAAGTGCTTTTTTGGAAATATCTCAATAAAATTTCACCGAGATGTTTTCGAGTTAATTTGAAGGAGCACAAATTCCTAGCGAGTCAGGGGAGAGTAGGTAGACTTCCAAAGTTGGTCATTTCGGGTATGCATTTTTTAAACCACCAAAAATTCATTTATTCATTTTAGTTTAAGAGATATTTAGTGCGAAATAAATTTTTCATTAATTTTTAGCCTCGTTTTTTAAGTTGATGTGTTCAATATTGGCTATTTTTTTTTAAGACACACACCGAATTCCTTGCAAAATTCTAAATAATCGTACAAATATGTAAAATATATTATATTAATCCGAAGTTGAAACCTTAAAAAATTTTCATATTTTCGGATTTTTTTAAGTTGGCAATAGTTTTTTACTTATAAAATTTGTTCTCTTTCTTTGTTCTGGCCCATATAATTTTTTAATGTTTTCAAAAGGAATCTTAGATTGTGGCAAACTTTATCAATTTTCCAAAATTTTTTTAATTTGTTTGTAAAAATCCAAAATCACAAAAATTATGTCCGTCAGAATTTTGTAAAAAATCAAATTAATATTTAAAAAAAATAGGGCCAATTTTGAGCCAGCGAAGTTAAAAAAAGCGTTAAAAGGGCTAAAAATGAGTGAAAATTTAATCTCGACCTAAATATCTCTTAAATTAAAGAGATAATCTACACAAGTAAGCGTATTTTTTGTAAAAAATTACAAGGACTATCTGTATGTCCCCATGACAATCTAGGAATCTGTGCTCCTTCAAATCAAATCGAAAACATCTCGTCTATGGCCAGGTGGAATTTTATTGCGATGTTTCCAACGGTGCACAAGTTACAAAATTATTTCCAAAAAAAAAAAAACGTTTGGGAACCACTGTGCATCGATAGAACGTACTAAATTTGGGTTAATAGAAATAAAACTGTAGCATCTGCAAAAAAAAAAAAGAAAGTAAACACAAAGTACATATTGAAATGATTATTTTAATTTTACAGATTAATTTTTCCCAGATATTTAAGAAAAGAATAATTTGAATCAAATAACTGCAATACAAATCTGCAGAAATTTTTAAACCAAGTAATCAATAATGTCCTAAAGCCCCATTTGAGATGAAAGAAAAACTAATTTGTCTACAAAGACTATAAGAATCGGAGGAAATTGTTTTTGTTTAAGTAACATGTAATTTAAGTTGTTTGTTTACTTTTTTGTAATTATATACAATTTTAATGCATTTAGTCTAGATTTATTTTTGCAAAATAAAAAATATTAACGATTTTTCATTACATTTGTTAGCTTGGATTCCATTATTTTGAATATTTAAATTGCGTCATTACTCAAGGCTTGAGTTAAACAGTATTTCCAAGCTTGAACTCAATTATTTTTTCGACATTTTTGCACTATAATTTTGAAATATTGACATTTTTAAAATTAAATGAAAACTTTTTATGCCATTCACCACATGTGTAAAGGGTATATAGAAGTTCCTCATTTCGTTTGTAATTTCCACAATTTTCTTCGGAGAGCAAAAAAGTTTTCTGGATCGGAGATATGTCAAAAAGCCTCTATATATATCTTTGTTTTGCTACGGACTTGGTTTTTATATAGATCAATCACAAATATTTTTCTTGAATTTAAATCGGTTCACAAACAACTGAATTATTTTATTTAATTAATGCCTGCTTCCCTTATATTTGTTGTTTTCATAGGTACTGAAAAACAATAACAATAAACTAAAGCATATTTGGTTCTTTCAATTTTTTTAAGCACCTATGTAAGCTAGAAACTTCGTTCTTCCACAGAAAAATCGGAAATTTTTTAAGAATTTTTGTGTTGAAAAAAGTATTAACCGAATTATAGGTCATTTTTTGTGTTGAAAAAAGTATTAACCGAATTATAGGTCAAAAAGCGTTATTAGATTTTTAGAAGCTTCTATATAAGCTATGGACCTCGTTCTTGCATAAATCTAATATTTTTTAATATTATTATTTTAAGAGGTAAGAACAATTTCATTTGTTAGACAAAATTTTTTTTTTCGAATTTCGGTTTTTTAAAACAATCATTTTTTTACCCTTCACTACAGGTGTAAAGGGTATATAAGTTTGTCATTCCGGTTGTAATCTTCACAATTTTCTTAGGAGAGCAAAAAAGTTTATATTTTCTGGATCCTTGTAAGAAATGATGACAATAGGACGATGTCCATCCGTTTCTTTCTCGGTTGAAATAACGTTCATGAAGCCCAGCGGTAACTATTTACAATATATCAAGCGATTGGAAAACCTTTTGAAAATTTTGCTATTGAAATACAGTAAGACCGGTCCGTAAGTGGCGGAGATATGTCAAAAAAAAAACTTTTTTAATCGGTTTTTTATTTTCCGAAACCTCTATATAACTTAGAGACTTTTTTTTTTTAAAGAAGATTCGAAAAATGTTCTCTAGATTTTTATGCTGAAGAAATGAACCAAATCGATCCAATAATAACCGTGATATCGAACTAAACGCATTTTTGACTTTTTGAAGCCCTCGTTTAAGCTACGGACTTGGTTTTTATATAGATCGATCACAAATACTTTTCTTGAATTTCGGTTTTTTGAATCAACCACACAAACATTTATATTAACCCTAGAAAACTAAACCCCGCCTGTGAGGCTTATCGATTGCTATTTTTACGTATTTCATTACGATCGGGTGCAAATAATAACACGAGCTTTCAAAGCAACTCAGTAGTCTATCGTATGAACTTGTGAGCAGACGTTCATTGCACAAAGTTTTTTTATTATGGAGATATATTACTTCGTGTTGCCTGACAGGAGAGGTACATATTATACCGAGATCAAAAATAGAATTTAGTGATATAACAATGCCTTCCGATTGTTTTGTAAAATTTTTCAAACCAAATATGATTGAAAAAATTGTTCTTCGTATCAACGAAGATAGTAAAGTTAAAACCAATAAAAGCAAAAAACAAACCACCACCATATCGTTAACTAGAATAGAAGACTTCGAGCTCTTCTTGGAATTTTAGTTTTAAGCGTGCGCTGAAGAACAATCATTTATCAACTAAAGAGCTTTTGATCTCTTACTTTGCGGGTCTCAAAACATCGCTACAATGAGTATGGAATATACGGGAGATTTTTCTTCAGCAGTGCACTGCAGTGTAGAAATAACTTCAAACCGGGGTCATATGTGACAATAGACGAAGAGCTACTAACATTTAAAGGTCGATATCCATTTCGAACGTATATACCAAACAAACCAGCTAAATACGGTATCAAAATTGTATCAGTCTGCGATATCAAGACTAAATATATGTTCGATGCCTCACCATAGTTGGGAAAAAATTATAATACAGCAGCTGGCGAACCGTTAGGTTCTTATTATTGTAAGTTTCTTACTATAACTATACATGGAACAAACAGAAACATAACTGTACACAATTGGTTTACTTCTATACCATTAGCAGAGCAGCTATTAGCAGATCCTCGTAAATTAACTTTAATTGAAACAATCAAAACTAACAAAAAAAGAAATTCCAGAAGAGTTCAAGCACAATACATCTCGTGTTGTTGGCACAGCATTGTTGGGTTTCCATGATAAGTTAAGTCTTGTTAGCTATAAAGCAAAGTGTTATACAACTGCTTTTTTAATCTCAATTATGCATGATAAACTCACAGTAAACTCAGTATCAAGAAAAAAACTGTAATTATTGAATTCTACAATACAACAAAAGGCGCTGTTAACACTTATTATCAGAAGTGCTGTCATGCCAGCTGCAAACACAAAACCAGGCGTTGGTCATTATGTATTTTTATGGTATGATAAATATGGCCGTATTGAATAGTTACATTCTCTATGTTTCCAACCAAAGCCAATGAACAGAAGGGATTTCATGTAGGATCTTAGTAAGTATTTATGCTATGAATGGCACTCAATGAGACTTTCTTGATGTCTGTGAGAAAATGAGTTCGTGAAGCAATAATCGACTCCATTCATACTTCCCAGGACCAGGAAGGAAATTCTGAATTACAAATAAAAAAAGGGAAAAGATCAATGTGCATTTACTGTCCATCAAGCAAGAAGCGTATGAGTGTTATTTATTGTGCAAAATGCAATAAAACATACTGCTTGGAATACAGATCTCCAAATTGCTATAAATGTGACATAAGAAAAATGTCTAAACATATTTTTATGTTCAAAGCAAAATGTTAATAACACATTAAAAATTCTTTATTTTTATGAAACTTAGTACAAACAGCTATAAGAAAAAAATGAATTTCAGTTTCTTATTTTAAAGTTAAAAAGTATATCAATTTTTTTTTTAATGATCACCTTGCAAAAAAAAAATGGAAGTGTAAATTTAATGAGTATCTTTTGACTTATAAAAACGATTTAATGATTATTTTATAGTTAAATACTTTTCAAATATAAATATAAACTTTCAAATTTAAACTGTTTTTCAATAAAAAAAATGTTAAAATTTTATTTTTGAAAAAAGTACCCTAATAGGCGAGCTTTAGTTTTAAGCGTTAAAAAAGGTTTAGTTTTCTAGGGTTAAGCATTGCGATGACTATTAGTGTTGTTGTTTTTTGCATAAGCAAGCAGTTTAGTTGTTATTTTTGTGCATGCAGTCAGTTTGTATATAAATTAATCTAAATTTTTATTTTGATTATTTTTTTTTTAATTGTCTGGAGCGTTTTTTATTTTTTAATGATTATTTTTCGTGAGTTACAATTGAACTGATATTTATTTTTATTTTTACTTAAAATAATATTTTCAATAAACTTCACCCAGCAAATATTCCAATTATGTTTAAAAGTATTGCAACATAAGTTTATTACCTTTGTTGCTAATTTGCTTAGGTAAGCTTTAACATGCAATGACCTGAAGTATTTAATTATTTTGGTTCTTAACTCCTTCACCCTTAAATTCAATCATCCTCGATTGATTTAAAAATAAGGTATTTCATGTATTCTTGTAACAGGTGTTTCAACTTGACTTCTTTCAACCTGTGGAATTTTTGTGGGTTATAAAATGTACGTTGTTAAAGGTTTTTTCTGTGATCTTTTATATAACAATGTTTCTGATCCATGCTTCTCTTTTTATATTATGTATTGCTTTTATGTTGTTAAAATGTAGCTCTTGGAGTGATTCTAATGACAATATGTTTAAACTTTTTTGTTCTATTGGAATATCTTGCATTAGGGCTGGAATTGGTGTCATCTGGTTTACTTCTAGATTCTGATATATTTTGTCATCTATTTTTATTGTATTATTGTCGAATTTAATTATAAACGTTCAATTTAATTTATAGGTAATTGTTTCTGTTGAAACAGTATTATCCAGTCTGCAATTTCTTCAACACGAGGAATATGGGGAACATTGCTTTTTGCGCATGTGGATTGTTTATTGAGTACAATGTTTGTTATACAATTATCATTACCTAGATCTAATAAATACATTTTATTACAAATTTTGATTTTATTATAAATTTTACAATTTTCTTTTATTGCATAAATTTCATCTCCATTTAAAAACATTTCTGAAAAATTTAAATTTATTATAGAGTTATTCTTTATAATAGGTCTTACAATAAGTTTTTTATATAAAATTTCACTTGTAATTGGAATTTTAATAATATATAAAATATTTGTGTTATTGCTTAGAACACTTATTTTCGATAATTCTAAAGCTTCTTCTATGTTGTTTAAGGAATATTTTCTTTTTTTAATTGATTAATTACAAAGTTCATTTCCTTTCTGTTTAACAAATACAAGTTAATTATGTTGTATTTTGCCCATTGTATGGCATATTTAATATTTATAATTGCTTCCTTAGCCAATCTAACCTTGTTTGTCATTATTTCTATATCCTCATTTAAAATAAAATTATCTTTCCTTATGGAGTTAGAAAATATATTGATTAATTTAGTAATATTATTTATTTGATTACTTGTTTATTATTATTATCTGTTAGCTTATCTAATGTTTTGTAAATATATTCTGCGTCGTCATGATCTGGTGATCCGGCAATAATTTTTCAAATTTTTCCTAATGTATTAATTGATCTAGATTGTCTTTTTGGTGTGTAGTTCTTAAGAGTCTCTAATAAGTCTATAGTTTGATATAATTAATATTTTAGCGTTGGTTGTAGAGGATTCGTCTCAGGTATATACGTTTCAATATATTTTTTTTTTTTTGTAAAAAATCGTCATAAGAATTTAGATCTATTTGATGTATAAATTTAAATGTTCCTTCCTGAATTTTTCCGTATCCGTCACCTATCATCACAACGTGTGAGTCCGTGTAATTAAGTATTAGAACTTCTGCTTTAAGCAGTGGTAGGAACAGTCTGTAACCAAAAACAAAAAATTTATAAACAAAATATTATGCAAATTTAATTGAAATATTAATTTCTTATATGGTCTTTATGAACTATTCTATTAGATTTTGTCAGTACCGTACTTCTGTTATTTTCTTTGACTATTTCCTCTTTATATCTTGATGATAATTTAGATCCTAATCTTTTATTAATTTTTACATAAATTTTCTGACCTGGAGTATAGTCCTAAAAAGGTTTCCGTTTTTTATTATGATTTGCCATATATTTTTCTTGTTTTCTAACGATGGCTTTTATATTTTATTTTCTTGCGTTTTCATATTGTTCTGGACTAGTACTAACTCTTCTTCCAAAGAATAATTCGATGGGTTTCTTGCCTGTTGTTGAGTGTATGGTGTAATTATATTCATAAACCGCTCTATCGAGTAATTCTTCAAAAGTCCTATGTGTCTTCTCTGTTTTAAGACAACGCATAATTTCTGACAATGTGGAATGAAATCGTTCCACTTGGCTGTTAACGGTACTTTTGCAGGGGGAGTCTTGAAAACTTTTATATTCAGTTGATCTTCAAGCATAAACAAAATTGAATCTGAATTTAATGATATTTCGTTATTCACAACTACTATTCTGGGAACGCCAAAAATAAATACTATTTTCCTTAATGGTTCTCTAATATCTGCTATTGATCTAGAATTTATTACTGTTGCCTGTGCATATTTTGTAAGCTTGTCTATTGCAGTTAGTGTTAAATGCTTTTCAGTGGACCAAATGTCTATATGTAGTATTTCCCCTGCATATTGTGGGATTGGATTAGGTGATATATTTGACTTATTAGGGTGTCTATCGTATTTTCCTTCTTTACAAACTTTACATTGTTTTATTATTTTATTTAGAGTATCACTCATCTTTGGGAAATAATATTTTTCTAAAAGTTGTGATTTATTTTCTTCAGCGTTTCTGTGGGCTCTTTTATATACTTTCAGATATTCTTTTTCCTGTCTAGAATAGTCAACCAAATCTTTTACTTGGGTTTGTGTATATCTTATTTTGTATTTATAAAAATGAAGGGGGTATATTGATTGTATCATTATAATATTGTATATTATACTTTCGCAAGTAAACAAACCATTCACTACACTTGGATTAAGATACCTCTTAAGAATATCCAAAAGAGTGGCTTGTAAAAAATTTGGGGCTGTAATAATGTGCCTATGAAAAGTTGGGAAAGGTAATTTAAATTGGTATTCAGTCGTTTCTCCTATAAGGATAAAAATCAGATTTTTAAAGACGTTTATAGGACATTCAACTGAAGGAATTAGATTCTCCCCTCAGCTATCGTCGCTGTGTACTGTAGCCGTTAAAGAGTTAACATGAATGTCATTGTGTGGTGGTCTAGAAAGAGCAATTCTTTTCCCATTTCCAAGTAACATATAATTGTCCTTCGTATAAATGATAGAATCTAGATCCTTTAAAGTGTCATTTCCAATAATTCCTTGGAATGTTTTAATTTTGGTAATAAATAGAATTTCACCGGGACGTCCATTTGTCCGAATAAAAATGTATTTGTGTGAAATTTAATTTGAGTCTGTCCACCTACAGAATTTACGTAGAAACTTTCTTTATTTGGAATAGGGTTCTTTACTATATTTGGTAGTTTTTATTCGATCCCGTGTCTATTAAGATTTTTATAATTGTTCCGTCATCCATCCTGCACTCAAAATATGACAAGGGGATGTATTTAATCTAAAAAAAATGAATTTCGTTGATGCAGTCGTATTTTTGTTTATGGTCTCTTCTATAGTCCTCATGGTTATCTATGTATTCATTAATGTTTGTCCGTCAATGTCATCTTCTACATTTATTTTGTCCATATAGTTGTCGATTTCGTCTGTCTCTTGTATATTTGAATCATTGTTCGTTTCTAGACTTAAATGGAAATTCCTACTTTGCTTACGTGCTTCTGGGTGTGGTGGAGGTGGTCGTTTGCCCTAGAGTTCGTTGTTCGCTGGTCTGTTCATATAGTTTATGTTCCTAGTTCTCATACTCTGGTCAACGTCCATTGGTTCTGGTCTCGGTTGTGGTTTTGGTATAAAAGGTCTTGGTGGTGTGTAATTAGTATGGCGGTTTTGTTTATATTGGTTGTATTGATTGTATTTGGGAATGGCTCCCTGATTTTGGAAATGGCTCAATCGGTAAGGAGGTAGCTGTCTTTGGAATTGCCTATTTATTTGCTTTGGTCGAGATGGTGGTGGAATGTATGCAAATTCTGGATAGAATATAGGTTGGTTTCGAGTAGGAATAGACATAAATTTCTTATTGTGAGCGTAATTAGTTCTAAAGTTTTGATTATCCAGCTTTAAACACAAGTGTAAAGCCTTAAGTGGATCTGTTGGTTCCTTCATGGCCAAAATTCTTGGTAGATCTCCTTTCAAACCTCTTATGAAGGTGTAAAGAGCCGTATCTCTATAAGTTTGTGTCAACAGGTGCAATGATTCCTGTTCTATGTACATAGCACTAATTTTGTTATGTATAAGGGATAAAAGTCCCTCATATTAAATGGTGTCTGATTCTCCTGTACGTTCACCACAGGTGGCCTAATTAAGTTATTTGGGTTTGACATTTTAACAAGGAATATGAGATGGCTAACTTTTTTCAATTATGAAGTGTTATTGTTATTTATTATTTTTTTTTTTTTATTATTATCAAACTGGAGGGTCCCGTATGAATCGCAGCCTCGAATATTATTTTTTTATTGAATCCCGTGGGATTTTTATTCGATAATTGTTTAATACTTCTTAAGTCTAGTGTTAGTGTATACTATTGTGTCTTTTATATTGTATTTTTTTATTTTTTTCTTTACTTTACTTTACTTTACTTTACTTCAACAATTTTGTTTTCACACAATATTGATTTGTCTTTTATATTTTATTTTATTAATTTACTTTTAAAAAACTTTTTCCACAAATATTGATTCTATTTGAATTAATATATTTTTTTTTAAATCAGTTCAAAATATACTTTAACTTTTTATAACAAAATAATTTGTTTCTAGGATTTAACTAGGACATAACTGAATCTTGTTATTGTGTTTTTATATTTTAGTTTTATTACATTAAAGTTAAATTAACAATAATTTAACTTTAATATGTCTTTTACTTACATTAATACAAAACTTATCATATGAAATACTATTTTGGAGCAGCGGCAGTTGAGTCCTATCAACATCCTTTTCGTCTGGTCGATCCAGTTACTAGGGAGCCTTCTACTCACTATACTAGGAAATCGCGGAGCTGCGTGCTGAACTTGCAGGACACCTCACAGTGGGGCAGAATCGAAATTTTTTGGAAATAAATCTGTAACTTCTGATCGGCTGGTTGGATTTTAATGAAATTTGGTATAGGCGTAGCGGAGGAGTGTACAATGTTAAGTTTGGAAGGCGGGCACAACAATTCCCACAGGGGCGAAGCTAAGGGGGCTCAAAGTTAGGTACCTCTGACATAAAAAATTTGTAATCGCTTGCCAAATTTTTGTTTCTCGTCCGATTTAAAATATTTTATATATTGTTGTAGGCCCTGATAAGACCTATAAAAAACATGCTTACATGTCCAATTTATCTCTTACAGTTTTCAAGTTATTTGCGTTTGAATTTTTAAGCACCATAATTTTGCATGTTCTTGGCCCAGTTTTTCTCATATATATCCTAGTATTTCCTACCGATTTTATTAGTTTTTTTCTTAACTAGTTAAACAACAAAATTATCTATTGAATAAAAAAAACTGAAGTCGATATCTTTACCGAGTGCAAAAATAAACGATTTTGAATTTGAAAATTCAAAAAAAGACAACTTTTTGTGTTTTTTTAGCCGAAAAAGTATCTACACTCTTTTTTATCTAAAATAAAATTTTCTATAGCAACGTATAAGAATTTTACACTTTTCTGAAAGGCAATTTCACAGAGATGACTTTAAGATAAAAAACCAAGCCCAATAACTCAATTGGTCATGGTACACACCCTCCCGAATTCGACCCATTTTATATGAAAGTTTTGATTTTAGACCATTTTTTCTCAAATCCCAAAGCACGAATCGACAAGCGGAATATATTTTAAAAATCCTCAATATGTTGTTAAAAGTTTTAAATCAAAATCTACGGGCCTTCGGAAAAATGTATATTCTATCCAATTTTTGGGAATTTTGATTAGTTTTTTCTAGGAATTCAGGAAAACCCTACCCCTGATTGAAATTTGGTTAACGCGCTTTTATTTACATTAATAAGATCCACATTTCTTGCTAATTTCATTAAGATATCTTTATAAACAAATATGTTATTACAATTAAAAAAATTTGTATTTTCTCCAAAAACCCCAAATTGAGCCTTTTGTTTGGTTTATTTCTAAATAGCGAAAGAAATTTTAAAAATATATATTCCAAATTAAGCTTATCCTTTAGCGTATATATTTTCCGATCTTTTACAGGAAGATTCAAGTCAATGTCATGCCTCATTTCAGAAATATGCGCCTTTAAACTTTTATATTTCCAATTTATTGTATATATGACTATATTTTTAAAAACTTGCAACTTTCGCCTTTAGTTTTGCGTGAATAATTACTTAGAAAATTATGAATATTTCTATATACTTTTAATAATATCGATACACAAAATATTTTTATAAAAATAATTAATAAATATTTTTATTTTTAATAGGGTTGCCACATTTCCCAAATTTAAGTAAATCTTTATCCTTTTCTAAGCATTCATATATTTCTATTAATGAATTTAAAATAACAAAACAAACAAAAAATGTCTATTTTAACTTAATCAATAAGTATTTTATTAGTTTACATTTATGGTGTTTACCTAAATTTAACAAATATATTTATCTATTGGTGATGGTTAAAAATTTATATATTTATGATCTAGTGGCAATGTACAGGTATCCTTTCCGGTGATACCTAACAGCAACATATAATATCAATGAACTCGGTATAGGTACTCTTCCAAATTGACTCTTTCAGATATTTTACCTAATGAAAATTCACAGAATACCTGTAAATATATATAGCTGTGCGATATATCTAGTAGATATATATAAATGATTGATGAAAAGGTTAGTAATGCCATTACGGTAACATCTTCTTTTTGGAAATGCTCACTATGTGAAAAGACGAAGTCACAATTTTCGGATATTGGTAAAGCAAGGAGTATTAATGAAGAATTTCTGTTTTTCGGAATATCTCCACTTCACGCCAGAATACGGTTCATGGAGCATTTTCTGCACATAGCATATGATTTAAAGTACAGAAGTGTGCCAGAAAATTTAACAAAAACTACCAGAAACAACGAGGATTTAAAAACACTTAGAATATCAGAGAAAACTAGAATCCAGGATGAATTCAGAGAAGAGACGGGATTAAACATCAACAAACCTCTGCCGACTGGTGGTAGTACAAATGATGGAAACACAGCAAGAAGGTTTTTCGGAAATTTCGATGCTACATCAAAAATAACTGTTATTAATAAAGAGTTACTTGAAAGGACTAACATACTATTAATGGCAATTAATAGTAAGCACAAAATTACTCGATTTGGAGAATATGCAACAGAAATATCTAAACTACTTGTTTCTCTATATCCATGGAAAGAAATGACACCAACAGTACATAAAGTATTGTGCCATGGCGAAATTATAATTGAACGAAATATTCTTCCACTTACAGAGATTACAGAAGAGTCAGAGATTTTAAGCATGTTCAAGCATTCAGCTCCAGGAAATGCTCCAGAACGACACAAAACAAGGATATTTTTAATAGCCTATTGTTATCATCAGACCCTGTACTATCATCAATGAGAAAACGTTGGATTTATTATGAGCCTTTATCAACTCAAAATACTGAAGACTTTATTATCTTTCAGATATGTATACAGATACAACAGATTATTTTATAGAAAATAAGTAGTATAAGTTTAAAATATTAGAAAAATTGTTACATAAATTTAATGTAAATAAGTAATAAAAATCGTATTAGAAATAGAATATTTGTTACGGAAGATGATAAATACCAAAAATAATAATGTCGATTAAGTTCAAATAGACATTTTTTGTTTGTTTTGTTACATATTTTAAATTCAATAATAGAAATATATGAATGCTTAGAAAAGGATAAAGATTTATTTAAATTTTGGAAATGTGGCAACGCTATTAAAAATAAAAATTATTTATTAATTATTTTTATAAAAATATTTTGTGTATAGATGTTGGTAAAAGTATACAGAAATATTCATAATTTTCTAAGTAATTATTCAAGCAAAGCTAAAGGCAAAAGTTGCAAGTTTGTAAATATATAGTCATATATATGTACAATAAATTGGAAATATAAAAGTTTAAAGGCGCACATTTCTGAAATGAGGCTTGATATTGCCTTGAATCTTTTTGCAGTAGATTGGAAATTATATATGCTGAAGAATAAGCTTAATTTGGAATACATATTTTTAAAATTTCTTTCGCTATTCAGAAATAAAGCAAACAAAAGGTTTTTATAGATCTTATCAGGGCCTACAACAATATATAAAAATATTTGAAATCGGACGAGAAACAAAAATTTGGCAAGCGATTAAAATTTTTTTTTTTTGTCAGAGGTACCTAACTTTGAGCTCCGCCCCTGGGGGAATTGTTGTGCCCCCTTCCAAACATAACATTGTACGCTCCTCTGCTACGCCTATACCAAATGTCATGAAAATCCAACCAGCCGATCAGAAGTTACAGATTTATTTCCAAAAAATTTCGATTTTGCCCCACTGTGCACCTGTACTGGAAACTATCCTTTGGAAACCACGATAATTTCAATTTTAGTTTTTTTTTAATTGCTACTGTATGAAGCGTTTTTTTTTTAATGTTTATTTTTCGCGAGTTACAATTTAAGTGATATTTATTTTTGTTTTTACTTAAAATAATATTTTTAATAAATTTCACCCAGACGCATCGTCAGCAAATATTCCAATTATGTTTAAAAGAATTGCAACATAAGTTTATTACATAAGTTTATTATACATACAGAAATACAGTAAAAGTCATATATATTAAAACATTTTTAATTATTTTAAAAATTTTAAAAAGAATTCAAATATTGTTGTTATAAAAATTCGAAAAAATTGTTTTGCTGTTGTAACGCCAGAAATGTGTAGAGTAGATTGTGGTAATTGAAGATAAATTAGCGTTATTTATTTCTGATATTAAAGGAAAAGTTATTAAGCATTTTTTTATTTTTTATATTTCAAAATTATTTTTACAGCTTCAAAAATCAATTATTTAGACTTAATAATTGCCCATGATGGTCCAAAATCTTGCTTTTAAGATGATATGAAATGTTGTGATACAAAATCAGCTTTAATAAATCGTAAAAATCTAAAAATATTGGTAAAAATTCTGAAAAAGTCCTTTTAGAGCAAAATGAGATTTAAAATGGTACATTATCATTTAAAATGTTACATCAATACAAAAGTCAAAAGGCCGTAACATCAAGTTCATAAACGAAAAAGCCATAAAACTAGTTGCATTTAAGAAAAATTTGGTAAATGTTTTATGCTTTATTTGTTTTTGTTTTAAGTGAACGATTGAAAAATTTTACTTGACTGTCTAATTTTAAAGTAAAAAATTAGAAATTGTGGTTACGGCCTTTTACATTTTGATAATGTTTTTTGCTTCTTTATTGAAGTAGTTTTTGTATCGGAAGTGGTGCCAAAGAAAACATATTTTTGCTGCAAATTATTTAAATATTTATTTATTAGCTCGAAATTTTATTCTCGGAGAACATTTATATGAGTACTGGAGGGAGATATAAAATCATCATAATCTAGAATAAAACCATCATAATCTAGAATCAACCGTTCTTAAATTTGGCCCCCATACGGTGTTCTTATGGAACAGAACATTAGTACACAATTTTTAAAATAGCTCTTAAGACAAATTCATCATATTTATAAATAAATTTTAAAAAAATTACATTATTTTTGTTTTTCCACCAACAAAAGGGTAACGAAATTATAGGTGACTGATTTTAAATCGTAAGTGATGTAGGGAATATGAAAATGAAAAACACCAAAATCGGCATATATAATTGGGGTATTACAATAAGAAAGGAGGGACTTATAGTTTGTTTTGTTGCAAAAGCGAAAAAATCTATATTTTTTATATTGGATCTAATAAAAGTGCATATAGCTCATTTAATTCAATTACATCATAACTCAAAAAAACCTAGTTTTTCAGAAATTGCATTCAAAGTTTTCAAAGGACTTTACCTTAATAGACAAATGAATGACCTATTCTCTTCTCAATTGGTGACTATAAAAGACATGAACACAATATTTTTACGGAAGGAAAATCTTGATATTTTTTTTTTTATTTATTTATTTATTTAATAGCCAATGAAATTACAATTTCTTACAGGCTAGCATATATATTATTCTGTTTACAATAAAATATTTTCATAATCATTCAATAACAAAAACTTATTATTTAACTAGTACTCCTCTTAATGCGGATTGGATTTAATGAGAAATCAATATATGGATAAAAACTATTGAATTGATTGCATATATATCTCATGGGATCAAAGTTAGCATAATTGGTTCGAAAATATTTTATTTTTAAAGGAGTATAATTTCTAGTTGGACGATTTGGGATTACGAATTCGATCTTACGAAGCAGGAACTCAGAATTAATTGAACCGTTTACTAAATTAATTACAAATGAAATATTCATATATTTTCTCCTACTTTCAAGATTAAGGAGATCAATAAGCTGTAATCGACTTTCATATGATGGTAAATTAACATTAGGATTCCATGGAAGATTACGAAGACAAAATAAGAGAAATTGTTTCTGGACCGATTCAATTTTCTTTATATGAACTTCATACTGAGGATCCCAGACCACGGAAGTATATTCCAGGATTGGTCTTACAAGAGATATAAATAATTGCTTGAAAACGTAAGGCTCATTAAACTCTCTTCCCCAGAGCTAGAGGATACCTAGCACTCCTTTTGCCTTATTAACGATTTGCGAAACGTGGGAATTAAAGGATAGTTTACAATCAAGCAACACACCCAGATCAAGAAATTCTTCGACTATATCAGGTTGATATTAATTTATTGTATATCTACAAAATACAAATACAAAAAATTTCTTAACTTCAGATCCATTAGATTCATCATACACCAATCATAAAGATTGTCAAGATCTGATTGGAGTAAGGAACATTGATAGGAATAGTTAAAGCTATGAAACAGCTCTACATCATCAGTATACATTAATATTCCAGAATTTTTAATACAAGCTGGTAAATCATTTATAAATATTAGGAATAATAAGGGGCCGTGATGACAACCTTGTGGAACACCAGATAAAATAGAAATGGTTTTTGATATACATTCTCTGAATAATACACATTGGCATCTATTTTTAAGACATGTGGAAATCCATTTAAAGAAAACAGGAGAAAATCCGAGTTTATCCAATTTGAATAATAGGAGATCATGATTTAATTTATCGAAAGCTTTACTGAAATCTGTGTATATTGCGTCTGTCTGTAAACCGGAATCAAATGCAGTTATAACTGAGGTTGCGAACTCCAAAAGGTTAGTAGTAGTGGAACATCCTTATCTAAATCCATGCTGAAATGGTAAAAGATAACATACAACTTGATGCGAAAGGATTTCAGTAACTATCTTTTCGAAAAGTTTTGGAATAACGCTTAATTTAGCAATACCTTTATAATTGGAAAGTTGGATCTGCTTCCGGATTTAAACAAAACAGGAAATTGATATGGATAATTGGAAAGTTTATGTATGAGAAGAAATCAGCAAACATATCGCAAATATCTCCATCGTTTGAGGATTCCTTATCTGCAAATTTCTTCATGGACGGATATCCAGAGACTCGACGCTTAGAATTTACGAACTGGTAAAAATATTTTGGATTATTTTTAAAGTTTCTGTTTACGCGCACAGTGTAAACAGTCACTAATTATTGTTCAGTGGCTGTTTTCTATGTTTTTTTTATTTGACATTTTCCTATCTTGTTGTTATACATAATTTTTGTAAACACTGACTTACTTTTGTAAACCCCGAGCGTACGGTACGTACAAGTTGAGAAAAAAAAACCCGAGCTAAATAAAAACCCCAAGAAAAAAACTCTAATACCCGTTTTTCTTTTTTTTCTATATATATATTTTCTATAAAAATATTTCAAGCAAAACATTTTTTTTGGTCCTTAACCGGATATTTAATAAACCCCCCGTGAACTTGAAATATTTTTAAGAAAATATTTTATTTTCAGAACCCTCCTGTTGGAAACCCGCACTCCTTTTTTTGGATAAATCCTGTTTGTTTTTATTTTAAACCCTCCCTCAAACAATTAAAAAGGTAAGTTGTTTGAATTTAAAGTGAAAAGTGCAAACACAAGTGAAAAAAAGAGAAAAAAAAAACCAACAAACAAGATCAGTTCTAGAAACACAAATTGCCGTCGGCAAAACACGGTTGAGTTAAAAGTGGCAAAAACCCCTTTGTTATTTTTTTATATTTTACCCCAAAGTGTTTTTTTTTTTTTATTCGCGTGTGCTTTTCTTTTTTTAAGAGTGATAAAATAAAGGTGTTAATCCCTAATTTTTCATTTTTTTGCTTTTATTTTATTTTATTAAAAAGTGATCTTTTATTTTATTATTGTTGTTTTCTTTTTTGGATCCCAATTTTATTTATTCTCTGTTAACTCCTCTGTTAACAAAAGCTTTTGTTTATTACAATTTAACTCAACTGTGCTAGTTTAAAGAACATAGCACAAAAGAGAATAAATAAAACAAAATTTTACTCGTTAGTTTTTTGTAAACAAAAACGAACAGACACGCGAATAATTAATAAATAATATTTCTTGTGTTCATAGTGTTTTGATAATAATAAACAAACAAAAAATATTGTGTGTGTCGTTTCTAGTGACTGAGAGTGTTTTGTATTTTAATAAAAACAAAAACACAGTTTATTACTCCCTCTTGTTGGTTGTTTCTTCTTGTGTTTCTCTTGTTACACATTACCATAACACTAGTGCAGTATAATTTTGATAAACGAATAAACCGGTTACTATTAAATTTTATTTGATAAAGTGCATTTTTACTCAGTTTTTTACATAATTTTAACTCATTTGTGAAAAAATTTGTGCACTTTATTGATTTAATATTGTTTTTACCCGGGATAAAGTAAATTTGAAGAATAATTTATATATTTTTTGACAAAAATTAATTTATTCGTTTACCCGAAAGTGAGTAACCGTGTTTATTTATTATCTGTGCTAGTGTATTTATTATTTTTATACCATTTGTAACTGCGAAAGTGATTTTATAATTAATTTATTTGTTTTAAAATATTTTTTACCCGAAATTTTTACGAAAATTGTAATTAAACCCCTTAGAATTTGAATATTTGTTCTGAATTAGTGAACAAAGTATAAAATCGCTTTCGCTATTATTATTTTACCCTTATTTTTTTTTGAAAGTAAACTCTACTTTTTTATATCCACCCATTTTTGATATTTACCCTTTATTTTTTTTGAAACATTTACTCTATTTTTTTTAAATTTTATACAACTTTGTTGAACATTTATTGACCCTTTTCGAATTTTTCCCCGTTTTTTGCAAAATTTATTTTTTGTTTTTATTATTTTTACCCCTTTTATATAAATTCTCAGTTTTAACGTGATAATTTTCAAGCTTTTTTTCAATTAATTTTGAAATAATACTTTTTATTAAAAAGAAAAAAAAAAGCTAATTTACCCCTTTTTTTGAACGACTAGTTCGATTTTTAGTTTTTACACATTTTTATTTGCTTTTTTTTCAAAATTACTCAATACAAATTAAGATAAAAAATGGATCTATCAGCTTTGATTCGTAATACAGATCGTTTAGCAGATTTTGAGGCTTATGTTGCCATTATACCCGCTTCTGAACACAGAATAGGTTCGTTAGTTAGTCATGAAAAGGAACTTAACCGTTTATGGGAAGCTGTTAGGTCAACATACGACACTTTGTTGATTGAGGCTGAACAAAAGAAGAGCCCGCAAATTGTCGAGGTTAAGTCCCGATATATGGGCTCTTATAGTACATATACCCGTGGTATATCATTAATTACGGCCCATATGGACCGATTAAGATCGGCCGCTCAGGCTGAAAAGTTAATGGAAACATCAATACCCATTATGAATTTGCCCCCTTGTGATACCCCTATATTCTATGGTGACTATAAGAGCTGGCCCTCTTTCCGAGACATGTTCTCTGCGTTGTATGGCAATAACCCCCGACTAACACCAGTTCAAAAACTATATTATTTGTTACAAAAAACTGGCAAAGATGCCCATGATGTCATACAAACCGTCCCGTTAACTAACGATGGCTATGCAATTGCATGGAAAAAGTTGGTTGACACGTTTGAGGACAAAGGGGCCCTAATTAATGAACAGCTTCGTACTCTTTTAAGTATTAAACCCCTATCCCAAGAAAATGGTCCAAGTATAAAAAATCTACAGCGGACTATTAATGATTGTACTACGAATCTTTCATTGCTTGAAGTAACCCCAGAAGTTTTTTATCACGTAATGTTAGTATATATTTGTGCTACAAAGTTACCTGAAAACACTCTGAGTCTTTGGGAACAGTCAAAGAAACTTTGTACGAAAACTCCTAAATGGGAAGATATGGACGCATTTCTGACTGCTCATTTCAAGACTCTTGAATCGATTTCAGACATAAGGCAGTCTCAATCGCAATCCGTTCAAAACCCGAACAAAAATTTGAGTACTGCAAACCCCCGTAAAAATCCCAATTTTAATGTCTCGGAAAAATCTTCAAATGATTCAAGGAAAGTCCAAAGTTTCGCTACAAAAACTGTTTCCACCCCAACAACTTGTCGTTGTTTTATGTGTCAAGGATCACACCCCCTAAGACTTTGTCCTTCCTTTTTGAGTCAAAGTGTTGATGAGAGAATGTCGACCGTTAAAAAACTTAAATGTTGCACAAATTGCCTTGCGACCTCTCATGAATATAAGAACTGTAAAAGTATTCATGTTTGTTCCCTTTGTAAACAGAGACATCACTCCTTGTTACATAGAGATGTAAGGCTACAGGGACACATTCCCAGTGTAGTTTCATCCCAACTACCTTTAACTACTGGTTCTGCTATTACCCAGCAGACCACTCAGAGTATAAACCCAGCAAACAATCAAATACAAACCCCTCTTAATTATAACCCTTCAACTTCTATAGGCGCTCAAAATACCCATACTTATTCAGCACATCTGAACCAAAACCCCCATTCTACAGTCCTCTTAGGCTCGACTATATGTATAGTCCACATTAAAGATATCAGATGTGCTGCTCGAGCGCTGGTTGACCCCGGCTCGCAAGGTACCTTTATTTCAAGGAGGTTACAAAGGAAACTTGCAATTCCTACATTTTCTGTGCCAACGACTAACGTTACTGGCATGATGGATTGTTATGCTGGAAAAGCTTCAACCATGTGTGTTGTAACTGTCGGATCTCCGATCGACCCCAATTTTAAACTGAAAATTTGCGCATATGTTGTTGATAAAATTACCGGTCGGTTGCCCTCGTGTTCTCTTACTGATATTGTAACCTCAAATTTCCCCGATATTACAATGACCGATGTTATGTGTACCCATATGGATATTCTTTTCGGAGGAAATGTTTATCCAAAAATTTTAACTAAGAATGTTAAAATACATCCAAATGGCAACCTGATCGCCCAGAGAACAGTTTTCGGTTGGATAATAACTGGTGAAGTTCTTCAATCTGAACCCCTACACTCTGTTGCAAACTTTTGCTCCCAAATTGATTTAAATAATCAACTTTCTCGGTTTTGGGAACTAGAAGAAGTTCCACTAGCCACCCGTTTTTCAGAAGCCGACGAATATTGCGAAGAACTTTATCGGTCCACCACATATCGAAACCCCGATGGTCGCTATGTAGTTTCACTCCCCTTTCGTCCAGAATTTCTTAATGCGTTAACTTTAGGAGATTCTCGATATAGCGCCATGTCTCAATTCAAACGAAATGAAACCCGTCTTTTAAAGAACCCTGAATTAAAAGCACACTATGATAGTGTGATTAATGAATATTTTGAATTGGGACATATTAGAGCTGTTGAACTCCCGAGTGTAAATGCGACCACATATTATTTACCCCATCACGCCGTATTTAAACCCGATAGCATCACTACTAAACTGAGAGTAGTATTTAATGCTTCAAACCCCTCTTCTAATGGCGTGAGCTTGAATAATATTTTATACCCCGGACCTGTTTTGCAGGCAGACCTTACGGTACTAATTTTAAAATGGCGACTTTTCAAATATGTCTTTAACGCGGACATTGAAAAGATGTATCGCCAAATATTGATTCATCCCAATCAAACCCAATTCCAACGAATATTGTACCGGGAAAACCCCGAAGTTGACGTAAAGGACTATGAGTTAAATACGGTCACGTTCGGAGTGAACTGTGCACCTTATTTAGCGATTCGCACTCTCATACAATTGGCAAACGATTGTGAACCCCGAAGTCCTGCGGCATCTGAAATTTTGAAAACCCAAATTTATGTCGATGATGTACTTGCTGGCTCTCATGAGCTAGAAGACGCTTTTAAGAGTCGGGTTGAACTTATTCATGTTCTATATTCGGCTGGTTTCATTTTGAGAAAATGGACAGCTAATCATATTCGTCTCTTAGAAGATTTACCCCGTGAGAATCTGCTTGATGCAGACTTCTTAAAAATTTCAGATGCTAGCAATACGAAAACTTTAGGCTTGCGATGGAATGCAAATAATGATTGCTTTTATTTTAGACTAGTTTCGCAGCCTCGTAGAAATACAATAACAAAACGTGCTGTCTTGTCAGAAATTGCTAAGCTTTTCGATCCAGCAGGTTGGCTATCCCCAAAGATAATTGTAGCAAAAATTATCATGCAGCAAATTTGGAAAGACAAGACTGATTGGGATGATAATTTAAAACCCTTAACCCTAATTCAGTGGCAAACCTTTTTAAATGATTACCCCAATATCGAGAAAATTAATATTCCAAGATGGGTTAATTTTCACCCCGATTCCGATATTGAACTTCACGCATTTTGTGATGCATCAGAAAAAGCTTATGGTACAGTGCTTTATCTACGAAATGCATCAACAAATAATATCTCGGCGCACTTACTCGCGTCCAAAACGAAAGTAGCTCCCGTAAAGTGTGAAACATTACCCCGTTTAGAACTTTGTGGAGCGGCTTTGATGGCAAAAATGGTAGAATCCTTGAGTAGTCAATTAAATCTAGACAAGAGAAAGATTTTTCTGTGGACTGATTCTACCATAGTTTTATCTTGGCTCAAAAAACCCCCATGCCATTGGCCCACTTTCGTCAAAAATAGAGTTGCGTTAATTTTGAAGAAGGTTGGTAACGAAAATTGGTTTCATGTTGACTCCAAAGATAACCCCGCCGATCTCGCAAGTTGCGGAGCTCTAGCTCGTGACTTAATTGAAAATTCCTTGTGGTGGCATGGTCCTTCCTGGCTAACGAAACCTCAAGAATATTGGCCCCAGTATTCTGTTACCGATCATCAACATTTAGAAGTTCAATCATTTTTGGTTCAGACAAAACCCTCTTATGACATACTTGAGCGCTTTTCAGATTTACCCCGAGCAATGCGAATTATTTCGTATTGGTTCAGGTGTTTAACATATTTGAAAACTCGAAAATGTTTGTACAACACCTTAGATTTAACCCAAAAAGAAATGAAATTTACTCGTGATCGATTAGTGCTCGTATGTCAACAGAATTTTATTTCGGAATATAATATTCTTTCAAAAGGTACCCCTTTACCGGCAAAAAGTAATTTGCTCACACTGAACCCCTTTATCGACTCAAATGGTTTCGTAAGAATCAATGGTCGATTAGTCAGATCATCTGGCTTGACATATGATGAGCAATACCCAAGGATTTTGCCTTATTCGGCACGCTTTACCCGTTTGTATGTGGAACATGTCCACAAATGTTCAGCCCATGGCGGACATTCTCTAATGCTCCGATTAATTAAAAGTGAGTTTTGGGTCCCGAAATTAAAGAACTTAATTCGTACTGTGATTCATAATTGCAAGGAATGTACAATTTACAGAAAAAAAATCCTGTCAGCAGATAATGGCTGCATTACCCCCTGAACGAGCGTCTTTTTCGAGACCGTTTACCCACACCGGCTTAGATTTCGCTGGTCCATTCGATATTAAGTCTTACATTGGTAGGGCTTGTCGAATTACCAAGGGCTATGTCCTTGTGTTTGTTTGTTTTGCAACAAAGGCAATTCATTTAGAGGCGACCGGTGATATATCGACGGAAACATTTCTTGCTGCATTCTCCCGATTTTTCTCCCGACGAGGCTGTCCTTCACATTTGTACTCGGATAATGGTACTGCCTTTGTAGGTGCGGCTAATATCCTAGAAACAGACCGCAAACATTTTTTACCCGATTTAAGAAGGAAAGTCTTAGTACGAAATAGTTTTCAACCCATTGAATGGCATTTTATACCCCCTGGAGCACCTCATATGGGCGGCTTATGGGAAGCTGGCGTAAAGAGTGTTAAAACTCATTTACGAAAAATTTCTGGAGTTCAGAAATTTACCTTTGAGGAATTTACGACAATGTTGACTCGAATAGAAGCATGCCTGAATTCAAGACCCCTAACTGCTATAAGTGAAGATCCCAATGATTTAGTTCCTTTAACCCCAGGCCATTTCCTTATTGGAGCACCTCTTCTTTCACCCCCTGAACCCGATCATTCTGATCTTTCTTTGAGTGTAGCCAACAGGTGGCAAAAACTCAAGGTGCTTCATCATCAGTTTGCTCAGCGATGGAAAGAGGAATACCTCAAAGAACTCCATCGTCGTGTAAAATGGAAATATCCAGAAAGGAACTTCCAAGTAGGAGATTTAGTTGTTGTTCGTCAGGATAATTTACCCCCCAATGAGTGGCGTTTAGGTCGAATAGTTAAGACCCACGTCGGACAGGACTCTAAAGTCCGCTCAGCGGACGTGAGAACAGCTTCTGGCATTTTCACCCGCCCAATAGTGAAGCTTGTTCTCTTACCCAAAGAAACAAACTAATTCTCCCTTTTTTCTTTCTTTTTTTTATATTTCTTTTTTCAACCCCAAACGCCGGAGAAATGAAAAGCGGCGCACCACCAAAAACAACACCGATGTTGGCCCCACCAGCATCAACGGCAGTTCTATAGGCCACAACAGCAGCTTCATCATCAGCAGCAGCAGTACCCGCAACCATAGCAGCAGCTCTACCACAACATGAGTACCCCCAATTACAGAATCCGGCCACCATAGTGTTAGTTATTACCTGCGTTATCTTTAGCCTTCCTTGTTGCAGCACTGCAAGGGGGGCGGGATGTTTACGCGCACAGTGTAAACAGTCACTAATTATTGTTCAGTGGCTGTTTTCTATGTTTTTTTTATTTGACATTTTCCTATCTTGTTGTTATACATAATTTTTGTAAACACTGACTTACTTTTGTAAACCCCGAGCGTACGGTACGTACAAGTTGAGAAAAAAAAACCCGAGCTAAATAAAAACCCCAAGAAAAAAACTCTAATACCCGTTTTTCTTTTTTTTTTCTATATATATATTTTCTATAAAAATATTTCAAGCAAAACAGTTTCTTTTCACCCTAAAAAGATAATTATTGTAACATTTGATTGTTTTTAAAATTTTTCAAGCCATTGAGCTGTTTTATATTCCAAGGCGGTCCATGTGCAATTTATTTTTCTGATCATTTTTATTGATTTCTTAAAACATTTAAACAAGCCATCATAGAATTTATTCAAAATGATGTCAATATTACGAGGGCATTATTGTAAGTAATATATTCAAACCAGTTTCAGAACAAAGTAGGTGATTTAATTTGGAATAATCAGCTATGCTAAAATCAAAAACCATCTCATCATTTACATTGGATTATAGTGATATCTTTGTTTCGACGTATACGCTTATTTCAAGAGTGGGCTGATAAGCATCTTCAGGTGTTAATAATGGATTAATGGGAGGAATATTAAATTCTTCAGGTTGATCAACAAATACAAGATCAAGTAATTTGCAAATCTTGTTTACTATGTTGTTTATTTGGAATAGTCCTAAGTCAGCAATGGCATCCAGTAATTCAATAGATGTTTCCGATCTTATTGATGGGCTTATAAAGCATGAATCAGGAGTTTCGCACCATTTAATGTTTGGAATATTAAAGTCACCAATAACAATTATGGAGTCACCAGATTTGGATTGATTACCTACAAATTTTATCACGTTTGCATGTTGTTCATAAATTTGAATGTTTGACTCAGGAGGAATATAAGAGCAAATTATAAAAATTGTTCTAAATTTGGCTTTAACACATACAGCGATAAATTCAAATTTTTGATCATTGTTAAGAATTATTTCTTTTGAAGGAAAAAGAGTTGAGACAGAAATCAAAACTCCCCCGCCTTCTTTACCCACTCTATCACGTCTATAGATTTGAAATTTACTGCACATTATTTCAGAATTATGAATTTTTTTTTATCAGATTTATTTCGGAGTCACGTTTCAGTGAGTACAATGATATTATGTTCAATATCAAAACTCTCTAAATAAAGGAATTTTAACTTTGTGTTCATACCTCTAACATTTTGGTATGCGATGGACATAGCTGAGGAATTGTAATCATTTTTTTGGACAAATATTAATATTTAACGAATTATTTAATTCAGTTAGTTTTTTGAATTTGGATCAGAAGCCCTTGGGAGAATTACGTTATTATCATCACGATAAATTGTCGAACAATTGCATTTTTTGGCCAAAATTGTGGATCAAAAATACTTTCTGGGACAATTATTTTAAATGAAGCTACATTGCGCGCATTTATCTTGTAAATTTGGACATCATTATAATCTTCGATATATATAGAATTCAACATCATGTATCTACTGAAAAACGGCTAGCAAATATGGTTTTCCTTGGAGCAATAATTTTTAAAGGCTTTATAGTTACTGTTGTAAACGGATTTACAAGAGGGTTGTTGACGACATTTAAATTAGTTGGGATGTCTGACGATAAGGGAGTTTTCGTTGTTAAATTCTGTGCCTTTACCTGTCTTCAAAAAATATTGAATAAACCATACTTCAGGATGATATGTTCTACTAAAGTTTTGACAACTGATTTCGCATCTTTGCATTCTACGTACTTTGTTATTTCACATTGAGCAGTTAGTATATATCGAAAGTTTTTAGATGGTCGTAAAGAACCAACTGTGTCGACTACAACGGTGTCGAAACTTTTTGATAGTGTATCTATTATAGTCAGAGGTTCTTTTGTATGTTTAATCTGTTTTTTCTTCTGGCAAGAAGAAGAAGTTCTAACGTAATTCTTAACCATTTTATTCATGTTTTCCCATATGTATCTTTGCTTTAGTTTGGCTAGTGTTTTTCTGATTCCGAAGTGTCCGTTATGTGGTAATTCATGAAATTCTTCAATAAATGTATATTGTTTTGTATTGTCAGTTACTCTCTTTGGCATTTTGTATATAATTATATTAATATCATTATTCTGCAGATTATTATATTTTTTTTTTTTTTTAATTTATCGACCGTTATATATTTGAAAATTTCATCATTATCATATAGTACATATGTTTTAAATTTTAATTTTTTTTAATTTTAATAAAATGTTTCTGCAAACATAGAATTTTCGCTTTTATTACATACTATACGCGTAATTTTTTCATTTATTTCTTTTTCTTGCTGCAGCTTTTTTTATATATATTTTGTTTTTTGAAGCTTCTTTATATCATTTATCGACGTGCATTCCCACATATGAAGTTGTACAGGCTTCTGTTGAGATATGCCGTCCTTTTCATTATTTTGAACGTTCTCTTTATTTTTATCAATTATTTTATTCTTATTTAGCATGCTACGCGTTATTGCCAGAGTTTTCTTTTCTTTTTCGTCAATACTGATTAGAATCATGTTTTTTAAAATGTCCGAGTCAATTTCTAATCGTGATAATGCATCTGCATTTGTATTATTAGCTCCCTTTTTGGTTATTATGTTGAAATCATAGTCTGATAGTTCTAGTCTTATTCGAGTCAATTTTGAGGATGGGTTTTTATGTGAAAATAGGGCAACTAGTTGTCTGTGGTCTGTTACAACAGTGAATCTTCGTCCGAAAAATATGGTCTAAAATATTGTATGCCGCAGTGAACGCCTAATAATTCCTTTTCAATGACAGATTTATTCTTTTCATGATTGTTTAGAATTTTTATATGTTTATTTCCTTTTTTTGGAACAATGACATTTGTTAAGTACACTCCTTTAGCTATTTCTCTATTTAAAATTACTGTATCTTCATTCAGATTCACGTTGAAAGGTAGTATTGTCTCTGTTCTTGCGGATATTTTCAAGTGGTTTACACATAATGAGCCACTTTGAATTGGTGTATTGAATATTTTATCTTTATGTATAAAGGATAGGATATATTTGTCATAATCGATGTTGCAATTGTATGCATTAAAAAAATCCATTCCAAGTATTCCGTCTGTTTTTATTGGGAAGTTATTAGGAACAAGTTGAATTTTCTGATATATGTTCTCATTGTTTATATCTATTGTTATTATAGTAGATCCTATTGTTTTTATTTCTTCTTTAGAAATTCCTCTTAGGTTGCAATTGTCGTTTGAGTCTTCAGTATAATTTTGGAGAACTTTTTCTTTGGAAAGGGAGATATCAGCTCCTGTGTCAATCAAAAATGTTAATTCTCGGTCTGTATTGGCTATATTCAATTTTATATAATTTTGATAGGATGATGTGGTATATTCTTTTATTATTATTTAATTGCGGTGTTTCGGAAAAACATGATGAATGTTCTCCAGATCTAAGGAGTTTCCCTGGCTGATAGTTTGATTAATGTTTCTATTTCTATAGTTGTGTCTATTTTCAGTATTTGACCTAAAATTAGAATTTTGGTCAATATTTTGGTATCTATTTTGTCCGTTGCGAGGGCTGTGTTTTTGTCCGAGTTGTTTTTGTAATAAGTTTTTCTATTCCAATTGTTGTTGTTATTGGCGTATCTTTGATTGTGGTTAGTTCTTAAGTTGTAGTAGTTATTGTTTCTCTTTCTGGTTTTCTGGACCGCCACGGCGGCTTGTCTTCTTGGATTAAATCTTTTCCTTGATGTATAGCTCACACATGGTAGAGAAAATCCTGTCATGTTACACTCTAAGATAACTTCGGTCTTAGAGAGCGTAACAGCGTGATAGGTATAAAAAGTGTACCATTGCCTGGACTTTTCTGTGGGTCTATAATGGGAGGAAAGGACCTTCGGGGCCTGACCAGAGACTTAGCACAATCTGTTACCACGGGAGCCAGTAGCCCTTGGTACGGCAACACCTGCTTGTCGGTGTTGTCGTACTGGACTGGCTATTGGGTGTCACGTGGTGGCTGTGGGGGAGTAGACTTATCCAGACAATGAGTCTCTCGAATTGCCACTTGTGTGTTCTTAACAGGCACATGGGGGCGTTGGTTGGCGCATTGTACCTCACCCAGTGGTAAGACCACCGTGGGGTTAGGCCGTCATGGCAGGTACCCACGTTAATCTGGACCACATCTGTCTGGTTTTCTGGTACATGACGTTTGTTTGAGTATTAGTGCAGGATTTTACCCTACTGGAATCTATAGTTTTAATAATATCTCTGTCTGTTAGGCTGTTTTTGAAGGCATTAACGCAATGATGTTGTTTAATTTCATTACTGTTTCTTTGCTGTTTTCGCGTATACTAGAAATTTGAAGTTCATTTAATTCTGATATTAAACTAATGATTTTATCTGCGAATTTTCTGATGTCACCTTGTTACTTTATGTTATTTAGTCTATTCAATACATTGTTTGGTGTTTCTCTTTTGTTTTGTAGCATTTCTTTAATTCTATAATTAATTGTCCTAAATCTGTTGGTGTTGTGTTTTGTCTTATCCTGTTTTGTACTTTCTGGTCTAACCTTGTTCGTAAAACAAATTGGAAGAAATTAGTTTTCTTTGCTTCCTCTAGAGTTTCTTATATCAATTCTAGGTTTGCAATGAACTGATTGAGTTCCTCTTTTCTGCGTGTATATAGGGATTAATTTTGAAATTGAAGCTAGTTCTGTGGCGATCATTTTTGCTTGTGTAGTATTTGAGGTTTCAGTTGAGGTTGAATTTTCTGGCATTACTAGTAATTTCTTTTTATAATATGTTTTTTCATGCAAGGAATTTGGGATGTCTATTTCTATATCTTTTCTTTTTGTGACTCTAAATAATTTTTCCCTAACGTCTAAAAAAAATGCTTCAGCCGCGCTTTTATGAGCGACTGCACAGTGGGGCAGAATCGAAATTTTTTGGAAATAAATCTGTAACTTCTGATCGACCGGTTGGATTTTCATGAAATTTGGTATAGGTGTAGCAGAGGAGTGTATAATGTTATTTTTTTACATTTTTGGCTAAAGAATCCACATTTTTCCGAAGTTCCGTAGATTTTGATTTAAAACTTTTAGCAACATATTGGAGATTTTTAAAATATATTCCGCTTGTCGATTCGCGCTTTGGGATTTGAGAAAATATGGTCTAAAATCAAAACTTTCATATAAAATGGGTCGAATTCGGGATGGTATGTTCCATGACCAATTGAGCTTTTATGTTTTTTTTATCTTAAAGTCATCTCTGTGAAGTTATCTTTCAGGAAAGTACAAAATTATTATATGTTGGTGAAGAAAATTTTATTTTAGATAAAAAAGAGTGTAGATACTTTTTCGGCTAAAAAAAAAAACAAAAATTATTCTTTTTTGCAATTTTCAAATTCAAAATCGTTTATTTTTGGACTCGGTAAAGATATCGACTTAAAATTTTTTTTATTCAATAGATAATTTTGTTGTTTAACTAGTTAAGAAAAAAACTAATAAAATCGGTAGGAAATACTAGGATATATATGAGAAAAACTGGGCCAAGAACATGCAAAATTATGGTGCTTAAAAATTCAAACGCAAATAACTCGAAAACTATAAGAGATAAATAGGACACGTTTTTTATAGGTCTTATCAAGGCCTACAACAAACCACGGGAGCCAGTAGCCCTTGGTACGGCAACACCTGCTTGTCGGTGTTGTCGTACTGGACTGGCTATTGGGTGTCACGTGGTGGCTGTGGGGGAGTAGACTTATCCAGACAATGAGTCTCTCGAATTGCCACTTGTGTGTTCTTAACAGGCACATGGGGGCGTTGGTTGGCGCATTGTACCTCACCCAGTGGTAAGACCACCGTGGGGTTAGGCCGTCATGGCAGGTACCCACGTTAATCTGGACCACATCTGTCTGGTTTTCTGGTACATGACGTTTGTTTGAGTATTAGTGCAGGATTTTACCCTACTGGAATCTATAGTTTTAATAATATCTCTGTCTGTTAGGCTGTTTTTGAAGGCATTAACGCAATGATGTTGTTTAATTTCATTACTGTTTCTTTGCTGTTTTCGCGTATACTAGAAATTTGAAGTTCATTTAATTCTGATATTAAACTAATGATTTTATCTGCGAATTTTCTGATGTCACCTTGTTACTTTATGTTATTTAGTCTATTCAATACATTGTTTGGTGTTTCTCTTTTGTTTTGTAGCATTTCTTTAATTCTATAATTAATTGTCCTAAATCTGTTGGTGTTGTGTTTTGTCTTATCCTGTTTTGTACTTTCTGGTCTAACCTTGTTCGTAAAACAAATTGGAAGAAATTAGTTTTCTTTGCTTCCTCTAGAGTTTCTTATATCAATTCTAGGTTTGCAATGAACTGATTGAGTTCCTCTTTTCTGCGTGTATATAGGGATTAATTTTGAAATTGAAGCTAGTTCTGTGGCGATCATTTTTGCTTGTGTAGTATTTGAGGTTTCAGTTGAGGTTGAATTTTCTGGCATTACTAGTAATTTCTTTTTATAATATGTTTTTTCATGCAAGGAATTTGGGATGTCTATTTCTATATCTTTTCTTTTTGTGACTCTAAATAATTTTTCCCTAACGTCTAAAAAAAATGCTTCAGCCGCGCTTTTATGAGCGACTGCACAGTGGGGCAGAATCGAAATTTTTTGGAAATAAATCTGTAACTTCTGATCGACCGGTTGGATTTTCATGAAATTTGGTATAGGTGTAGCAGAGGAGTGTATAATGTTATTTTTTTACATTTTTGGCTAAAGAATCCACATTTTTCCGAAGTTCCGTAGATTTTGATTTAAAACTTTTAGCAACATATTGGAGATTTTTAAAATATATTCCGCTTGTCGATTCGCGCTTTGGGATTTGAGAAAATATGGTCTAAAATCAAAACTTTCATATAAAATGGGTCGAATTCGGGATGGTATGTTCCATGACCAATTGAGCTTTTATGTTTTTTTTATCTTAAAGTCATCTCTGTGAAGTTATCTTTCAGGAAAGTACAAAATTATTATATGTTGGTGAAGAAAATTTTATTTTAGATAAAAAAGAGTGTAGATACTTTTTCGGCTAAAAAAAAAACAAAAATTATTCTTTTTTGCAATTTTCAAATTCAAAATCGTTTATTTTTGGACTCGGTAAAGATATCGACTTAAAATTTTTTTTATTCAATAGATAATTTTGTTGTTTAACTAGTTAAGAAAAAAACTAATAAAATCGGTAGGAAATACTAGGATATATATGAGAAAAACTGGGCCAAGAACATGCAAAATTATGGTGCTTAAAAATTCAAACGCAAATAACTCGAAAACTATAAGAGATAAATAGGACACGTTTTTTATAGGTCTTATCAAGGCCTACAACAATATATAAAAATATTTGAAATCGGACGAGAAACAAAAATTTGGCAAGCGATTAAAAATTTTTTATGTCAGAGATACCCAACTTTGAGCCCCTTAGCTCCGCCCCTGGGGGAATTGTTGTGCCCCCTTCCAAACATAACATTGTACGCTCCTCTGCTACGCCTATACCAAATTTCTTGAAAATCCAACTGGCCGATCAGAAGTTACAGATTTATTTCCCAAAAATTTCGATTCTGCCCCACTGTGGACTGTTAGGCGGTTATAATGAACGTTTAATACTACTCTAATTTATAGTATCTTCCCTGGTTGGTCTATCTGTGTTTAGACACTTATAAGATTTATCAAAATTTTTTCGTATTAATCTAAGCTTCTGAATTATAGTATTCCAATCCATTATTTTTGGATGGGATGTCTTTAATTGATAAGTGTGTTTATGTTTAATAAAAATTTGTTTTGTCTTGTTAATATTACAATGTATATTACATGTTCGATTTTTCTATAATTATAATTTATTGTTTTCCTTTACATTCTTGAAATGGTTTTGTTTAAAAATTTTTTTTTTATATTTTATCAAGTTTGTCAGCTCTGCTTGAATATTTTTTCTTTAATGATTTCTTATGTAATTGATACATTTTATTATAAAATTAATAGTGCTGAGTATGATAAGAATCAATAATAGTAACCATAGGGAATTTATTTCTTGGGTATGGTTTACTATTACTACATTGTTAACAACGTTAGCGTTAGGCTTTTCTAATTTCGACTCTGTTTTACCCATTATGTTTAATATATAAAATTTTTAAAGTTTATTTTAATATTTTAATAAAAGCTTTGCTAATTATAATTTAAATTTCATTCCTTTTTGTTTTATTTTTGCTGGTAAAGAAGACATTAGAAAATTTGTTGTTTTTTGTAATTGCGGAAGGCGTTTTCTTTTGTTTGTCTAATTTTAGTTGAATATTATATCCAACCCTCTTTCTTTAGTGCTATTAATTTCTCTATTAAAATCTTTTTTTGTTTTCCCTGGATTATATCTATTATCCTCTGTAAATCTCCACACGCTTGAAATTTTCTCTTTTTTCCGCCCCTTTTCTTTGGTTGAGTTAATTTGCTCCTGTTTTCTTGGGTCTTACTCCTGTATCTTTATTGCTTGGATACAGTATCGCGGATACGGTTCTATGGTGATTGGTTTCGGCTCTGCATTAGTTGGAGTTGGTGTATATTTTGGTGGTACTTCTGAAGTGGTAATTATTGTTTTTGGAATGTACTCCTCTGTTAAGAGTTGTTCCCATTTTTTTTTTTGGATCGGTACAAAAATTTAAAAATACAAAATTTTAAAAATTTGGCAGGATCGCCATTTAGTAAACTTGGATCTTCAGTATTCTCTAAGCACTGCTGCCGATTCTTTCCAGCATCAAAATGCCGATTTAGGTGTTGATACAGTATTTGCTAAGCACTGCTCCCAATTCTTAAAAAATCTATGGCTTTTTACCTATAGAATGATTCTGTCTTCATTCAATAATTTCTAAAGCTTATGTACTAAATTTATGGCTATTCAGCATAATTTCATTCAATCAATTTTCACATCGATTGAACATAGAGTTAATGTACTAAACAATATGTGTTGTTGTCAACAGAAAGAACTTAAACTCAAAAAGTGTGGCGGTAATAAAAAATATGATCATATTACAATGTATTTAAAATAATAATAATAATAACAAAAATGCTTAGTTTATAAAATATAAGAAATACTTTTACAGTGTGTCTTAAAATAACAAAATAAAAATAAAAAGAATTGTGTTTATAATGTATACACACTGCAATAATGTGTTGATGAACCTTTGTTTTGGATAACTTCAAAAATTCGGTCTAGCATTGATTCGACTAATTTTTGAAGAAGATCACTGTCAGTTTCTTCCCAGTCTTGCTCAATTTTTAGTTTTAACTTCGTTGTTGTCATTATGGTTTCATTCTGTGCATTTCTTGAGTAAACTTTACGGGCCATGTACCCTCACAGATTCTCCATTGGATTTAAATCCCGACTGCAAGCCAGCCAGTTCAATAGTAGAATACTATATTAATTGAACTACTATTTAGATCCATTTTTTCATCCATAAGTGGGAGAAGAGCATCTTCCAACAGTTTACTATAAATTGCACTTTTCATTTTAGTTGGAGCAAAACAAATTTTTGATTTTCCTGCAGCAGAGAAGCCTGCCCAAACTATAACACTGCCTCCACCGAAATTGCGTTTACATACGAATTTCGTTCGACCTCAAATCATGCCAATAGCAAGAATATGAACCGCGACCGTCCAAATTGATTACTCTATTCCACTCATCTGTCTATTTCATACATTTGCGTGCAAATTTTAAAAAAATTTTCTTATTATGCTGTTTTAGCATTGGCTTACATATTGGTTTCTTCCATTTTATGTTACCATCTGTTCGCAAAATGTGTGCAACATGTTTGGAAGTGACAGGAAGGTCAAGTTTGTTTTTTATTTTTGAAGCATTTAATTTATTGCGGGTGGCTTCTTCTTTTATTTTATTTATTTGCCTTTTTGTTAATTTTCGATTACTTTTTTGCCTCGAATAACTTTTTATTTTTTATTCTTTTTTTTTCAATAACTTTTAGACAAATTTTTCTCGACTGCGTTTATATGAATATTCCACTGAAATGATCGCAAATATGTTCTGATTGCTAAATTAAAGAAAACAACTAAATCAAGAAACTAATATTTCTTACATAAAAAAGTTCCATTATACCGCGAGTTATTGTAACAACACAACATTGTTTTTGGTTAAGAGAAACGAATATACCTCAAAAAAAACTAAAATTTTAAATGCGTTTATACGAACATGCAACATTGTATTTCATATCAATGTCCGTTGGATTTCAAAGAGAAATATGCAGAAGAGATTACACGAATTAAAGACGAAGGTAGACATTTTCATTTTATACAAAAATGAAAATTGTTATAAAAAATGTACAGAAAACTATTTTTCTTTTATATTACTTCGCTTATAAATATCATAAATTTTATTTGAGACGTTAAACAATTTCAACATTAAACTACAAGGCAGATAAGTAAATATATTTTATGTATTTGATTCAGTAAGTGTTTGTAACAAAGTTAATAGTAACAGCTATTTAAACTTTGTTACATACCTATAATATTTGTATTTATTATTATGTTCTTTTATATATCTGTACCCCATTAGCATTTCACTCCTTTGCTCGTCTGTAACTACATTTGTTTACACCAATACATTAACGTATTTACCTTAGCTACCAACCATCATATGTTATAGAGAATTAATAATTCTCATTTAGTTTGTGGAATTTTTCACATAAGTATCCCAAGGTTGGTTGAAGTAGTTGCGATTCGAGCGCTATAGAATTTTCCAAAAAACTTTAAGACAGCTGATCTAACAATATAATCTGCCTTGTTCCCAAGACATCTGATATTGTGAAATCAGCCACTGTTTCTCTGGTACTCGGGACAAATCCGAGCGTCAGGGCGATACCTTGCACAGCGACTTCGGTTGACTGTTTCGGACACAGCGGCTTCGGCTGACTGTTTTGGCACAGCGACTTTGGTTGTCGGGTTCGGCTAAGCAACTTCGGTTAACTGTTTTGGCACAGCGGCTTCGGCTGACTGTTTTGGCACAGCGGCTTCGGCTGACTGTTTTGGAACAGCGACTTCGGTTGACTGTTTTGGCACAGCGGCTTCGGCTGACTGTTTTGGCACAGCGGCTTCGGCTGACTGTTTTGGCACAGCGGCTTCGGCTGACTCTTTTGGCACAGCGACTTCGGTTGACTGTTTATGCGCAGCGGCTTCGGCTGACTGTTTTGGCACAGCATCTTCGGCTGACTGTTTTGGCACAGAGGCTTCGGCTGACTGTTTTGGCACAGCGGCTTCGGCTGACTGTTTTGGCACAGCGACCTCGGTTGACTGTTTTGGCACAGCGGCTTTGGCTGACTGTTTTGGCACAGTAACTTCGGTTGACTGTTTTGGCACAGCAACTTCGGTCGTCTGTTTTGGCACAGCAACTTCGGTTGACTGTTTTGGCGCAGCGATTTCGGTCGTCTGTTTTAATGTGCAAAATTTCTTTAAGGAAGAGATGTTTTTAATCCCCTCTACCAAAATATTCCTCATTTCAACTGTTGATTGGATTAATCATAAGAACATATGAGTAGTATAATTATGTACTTGGATTCGCGATGAATTTTCTCGATATTATCCAGAGCTTAAAATCACTTCTTGCCAAACCAGTTTACTTCGTAATCCATTCAACATTATTGCTATTGATGACATAATCGATAATTTTTTGTTTTTTTTAAATAAACAATAGAACTATATAATAATTCATATGCCAAAGCTGACTTTGAATCTGTGTTGGTTGAATATTTTTACTTAAAATATTACAAAGTTTACACGTTGGTTGGAAATGAAGCCTTGAAACTTTTGCTACAGTTTGATTTCTGCGAAAATAGTTTTTTCTGCCCTACAGTTCATAAAATCCAAATTTATATCATCTTTGGATGTGCAAAATGAAGTAAGATGTGTTTTGTCAGAAATTTCACCCAAAGTTAAAAAGTTAGTAAAAACAAAGACATTTTACTACATTTACAATTTTTTAATTGTCGGTGAGCTTTAAAAAGTTCATAATTTGTATATTTAATAAATAAAAGAATATTTGTAACGCAATTTTATTTAAAATAAATACCTTTTGAGATTTTACTATTTTTCATTTCTGCAATACTAAAAATCAAAAAAAACAAAAATTTTTAAAAGGGTCTGTGAAGAATAAAGAGATGGGAATCCTTGGCATATTGTATTAAATTCATAAAAAAATATAAGTATGTTATGTGTAACTTATTATTTTAAAAACATTGATGGCTTGATTTATTACATTTTTTCTAATGCGAATCAAATCTAGTTTTGATTTATACAAAATGCTTTGTATGAAAACACATTAATATACATACATTGTTTTTTTTTTTTTTTTTCTTTATATAATACATAAACATTCCACCCAAACTAACTACAACTCATTACAATCACAATTTGATTTACATTTTTATTAAGTAAAAGGACTTGTTGCTTTCTAAAGCCTTTAATGAATAAAATATGTAACTGAAATTAAGAATACAAGAATGTTATTAATGGTCGACGAACTTTGAACTCATTTGAATTATATAATAAAAAGCAACAATTAGACGGTGCTACAAAATAACAAATGAGAATGTTATATTCGGCTTAAACGCTATATACAACTTTTTAAAATTTCATTTATAAAAACCCTTGAACTATTTCTATACAATTTCGTTGACGTACATGCTTTTTTTAAGAGATATCGGCGGAAAAGTATGAACTGGAGTTACGACAGACACCCTATTTTTCTAGTATTTAGTCCACTAGTATTTGGTAACTTTTTTGTTTATGAAGCGATTTTGTCCATTTTCAATACCAAACAAACCTTATATGAGTGAAATATTTGAGCGAAATTGTATCTGCTTTCAACAAAAAGACAAACAGGCGGACATAGCTAGATCATCTTAGAATTTCAGGTCTTTGATGAATATTTCTATATATTACAAACGGAATGACAACTCCAATGGGTGTAAAGAAAATTAATGTACTTGAAATATAAGATATTGTAAATTGTAGGTATGGGTGAGAATATTATTACACCATTTTTTGGACCTCGCGACTTTAAAAATTTGTATCTCGAATACTTGTTATTCAACTTAATTTTTTGAAGCTGCATTAGAGAGAAAAAATTTTAACCTGTATAAAAAATATGTACACATTTTTATTCATTGCAAAACTGTAAGATATTAAGGAAACAAGCTCGATTTTTCATTTTTTATTCTTATTTTTTGAAATTTTCAGCCATTTTTAACCCATACTTTATTAAAAAGTCAGATTGAAATCGTACGATATATGATTTTTTCGACGTTTTAAAACTTATAAAAATCTGTTATCTGTATTTTGTTGTTTTTGCCATATTTATGATGCAAAATAATAGTTTTCACTGTAGGCCAGTGTTGTTAATTCTTACAAAAACCACATATGTATGAAATTAATTAGAATAATGAATGGGCCGTACGCTTTCGATCGTTAGCAGTTAATTGCGAGCCTTATATAAAACAATTCGAGATAAATTTGTAATGTGGTTGGAGAAAGGTCCTGCCAGAGACAAAATCTTTTTTGGAGTCAGTGGGATGTTTTTTGACAAAGTTGTAGAAATTGCCAATAATTCTGAATATGCGGAGCACCAATATGATACAGTAGCGATAAAAGAAGATGTTAATTTCATCAAAAAGGCAAATGGCGACAGAGACAAAAAAGTGTCGCAGAATAAAGTGAATCAGCAACGTCACAAGAAAAACGAACAACAATGTGAAGTCTGCGGGTATAAAAACCAGAGAAGCAAGGAATGTAAGTTTAAACATTTAATTTTAGAAAGTGTCATAAATGTCATCAAAGGACCATTCGAAAAAAATGTGCAAAGAATAATATTAAACCTTTTGATACGGCTTCGAAAAATAATTTTATTTCGGAAGAAACATACAATGTAACTTTTAGTAATTATAATAAACTCTCAACAGACATGCTGTTGAGAGCTTATAACGGTGCAAAAATAAGTCCAATTTTTTTTTTTTTTTTTTTTTTTGATGTGTTTAAACAATACGGTAATAAAAGAAAACTAACTCCAATTATTGTTATTAAACATGGTTAAAATTGGATCAGGGATCACATTTTGATAAACACTGTTCTAAACAGTTAAACTTTAAATAATTTTTTCTCTTAAAGACTAACTAAAGTTCATGATTAGCATGCAAAGTATTTAACCTGAACACATTATCGAATTCCAATAAAAGAGCTTCAAGAGTTTTTAGGTGTTGTCAATTTTTATAGAAGATTTTTACCAGACGCATCCACATTGCTATATCTTTCACACCAGTTACTCAGAGCCGATACGGAATACGATAATGTGTTGTGTAGAGTTTTGTTTGATTATAGAACCACAATACACTCTAGTACTGGTATTTCACCGGCATAATTAATGTTTAATAGATCCAAATTAAGAACAAGACTTGATTTAATCAATCCAAATCGACGCCTAGTCAAATTGAATAAAGGTGAAGTTCAATCGTTTTCAGAAAATAAACAAAAAAAAAAATTTAATTTCATGAAGGTTATAAGAAAAATGTTTTTAACAAAGGTGATAATGTTATATGTAAAAACTACTCAGTTCTTAGAAAAGTTTCTTGGATTATAGACTTAGTACTTAAGAAAATTGGTAAACAAACGAATTTAGTAAAAAACAAAAAATAATAAAATATGGAAAAGACATGCAAACAAAATTTTATTATGTAATGTTACGTGAAATGAAACTGAAATTCCAACAACCGTTGCAGATCCGTTACAAAAAAATTCGCCTTGTATTCAACAAAGTATTGAAGGTCATGTTCCTCTAGAAAACGTAGAGAATAAATAAACAGAAACTATTTTAAATATTGAAGAAATGTAAAAAGAAGTGTTACGAAATGAAATTTTCGTAATTTAAGATTAAGAAAAAATAGAAAAATATGAATTATAATGTATATTAAAATACATTTTGTGCAAAAAACTCTACGAATTAATATATATATATATATATATATATATATATCTATTGTATAATATGTATATAATATTTATTTATTTATTATACTTTTTAATGAAACAAAAAGTTTAAACAAACTGAAGTAAATAGGTAACTAAATTTTAGTATATAATAATCTCTGTGTAATTACTTAAAGTCTGAGTTTATTACGAGAACATATTTTATGTTTTTCTGTAAAGTATCTTCCACAATGTGCCACATTCATTTGACAAAAAATTCGGTTGCCACAACGAAATTTCGAACAAATTTTCCTTAAAAATTCAGAATATATTTCCTAATATACGTTTAATCGATTTTGCAAAGAAGTTTTTTTTCTGAATTTTTATGCTGAAGAAATAAACTAAATAGGTCCAATAATAATTGAGATATCGGGCAAAACACATTTTTGACTTTTTGAAGCCCTTGTTTAAACTACGGATTTCGTCTTTATATAGATCGGTCATAAATATTTTCCTAAAATTTCGCTTTTTGAATTAACGATATCGATATCGATCAAGTTATAAGCAAAAGATCTTAAAAAAATTTTAAAAATATACATACATAAAAATATATGAAAACCATTGCAAAAACTTTCAGTGTTGTTCTTTTTTGTATAAGCAAGCAATAGTTGTTGATTTTATATGCACACACAATCATTTTTTATGTATGTTTGGACGTTTTTTAGTTGGAAATAGAAGTATTGCAATTACTCAATGTTGTTGTTTTTTGTATAAGCATGTATCTACATATAAACATATGTATACAAATTTAGTAATCATCAGAAACTATCAGTGTTGTTGTTTTTTAAGTAAGCAACGCTTGCTATGATAGTTTAATATTATGTTTACATTTTAAGTATTAAATGTGAAAATACGAAAGCATACTTTATGGCGTAAATTTTATTATTTGTCGGTAAGATGGTGAAGGGTATAAAAGATTCGGCACAGCGGAATATAGCGCTCTAACTTGTTTAATTTTAATTCCTGCACAGTTTTATTTGATTTTTTTTTTTTTTTTTTTTTGAAATAAAGACGTATTTTGCAGTAATTGTGGTTCAAATTTAATTAAAAATAGTATTTTATATAAACATTAAAAAAAAAAATTTTAAATTTCTTTGTAGACTTCTTACATAAGTGGTCTAAAACACAATAATGGTCTGGGGAATTTGTGATAACTTATATCTTTTTTTGATAGATAGTTATGTGTAGATTACGATTTTTTAACATTTCGTTATAAAGCAAAGTTCTTAATAGCTAAATTCTTTAAAATACTGTAAAAAGACTACATTTTCCCCATATAAATACACCATACAAATTTCAGATCCGATGCCGCACGGGTTAACTATGTCCGATTTCACTAATATTTCGCACAATAAAGGATTTAGTTAAAAAACATATCTCGCATTTTTTGGTACAAATGAATATAATTAATGAACAAATAATATGTAAATATGTTTTTTTTTTTTTTTTTTTGTTTTTTTCGAATAAACACTTTTTTCAATAATTTTATACTTTATATTTTATACTTTTATGCTTTATACTTTATACATTAAAAAAAAAAAAAAAAAAAAACTTTTAGAAAGTTTACTTTTATAAATACACGTGGTTTAATAAATTCACGATTTTAATAAAATGAACAATTCTAGGCGGAGTTACGGACAAATTTCAAAATTCGGTAAATTTTGATGCAGTCTAATATTGTATTTAAAACACTGATTTCACTAACGAAATTAGCGCACAGTGCCGCACATTGTTTCGATGTCATATAAAAGTTAGCCAAAAATAGAAGGAGTTGTCGTAGATAAATGAAAATTGGTATGAAAAGCTTTTGTGTTGAGGAAAGAAAAAAACGAAGTTTTGTGAAAATCGGTCCAAGGACACGCCCATCTTCCATACATACATACATACTGAATTATAAAAATCATTTATTTTATAAATTTGTAATGTGAATTGAACAAAATTTGGTACAATTAATTGCCTTTTTATTTAAAAAAGAATTTTTATGGAAATCGGATCAAAGACACGGCCAACTCATATTTCCTAAAATTGTAATTCGTACTGTACAAAACTTAGTACAATTTAATGCTTTGTCATTTAGGAAAGAAAAAATTAATTTTTATGAAAATCAAATTAAAAATACGTCTTTTTTTAATATTGTAATTAGAATTGAACAAAATTTGATAGAATTTATTTTTAATAATATGTTAACTAATTCTTGAAATATAATATTTTTCCAAGAGACACGCCCACAATTTATCGACATACCTGAAATTTTGAAAATTGTAGAAAAAAGGAAATTAATTATTTAATATGGTAAAATTGTAGAATTTTCAACTTAAAAATAATTAAAAGTTGAAATTTTTGTTACACCATTATGATTTTATATTTAATGCTAACAAAATGATATAAAATAACTCATAAGTCCTTACCAAAAAATGTCTTAATATATAATTAAATTTAAGAAAATAATACTTTTATATTTTAAATATTTTGGAATTTAAACCTCATACGAAAATATTTCCTCTAATTTTGCTTTAATTTTAAAAGTATAAAATTTAATTTGTTCACTTCTGCAACTAGTAGCATTTTTGTAGACGATTTTTATCAAATTATTTAATATTTTGTGTTACAGTACTAGTTGTACTCTGCTTTAACTCCAGTCACAGCTTAAAAATATGACGAATCTGCAACGGTGTTGACATTAAAAAATTTTTAATAATCAAAATTGTGCAAACCTGTGCAGCTGCAATTTAACATATATTAAAATACATACCTGTAGCAATGATATATTAAAAAATTGGAGACGTATTTTTGGTATATGTATATTTTTTTTTTCTTTCACTACTAAATTTGTAGATTCTTTAAAAATTTCGTCTTTACATTAGAAAAATATTTTTGCTAACTTTACTTTACATTTGGTCAATATTTGTAAACAATAACAGTATATTATTATTAATTATATATTATAATTACAATCAAACCAGATTTTTACACAGCAGTTACAAAAAAATTTAATTTTAAATATTTAAAGCACAAGCGCAGTTTCATTTTTCATGTTACATGTAATCTTCAACTTTGATCCATAATATCTCAAAAACTAATTGATAATTTTAAAAAGTATTAAAATTCTGACATCGACTTTAAACATGTTTGGCCAAGCTCGTGACTGTATGTGTCGCACAGTGCTTTATCCAATAGACAAAAATCAAAAGAAAAACATTTTTCAAATTGTGTTAATATACATATTTTTAGAAAGGTAACAATATGACTCATATAATTTTAGAAACATTTTTTTAGGAGTAATAATTTTTGTAGCTACGATAAGCTACGATAAAATCAAAGAATTTATACAAAATATTAATAAACAAAAAAGGTGGTTTTAAACTGTTTAAGGAAAAAATTTTTCAAAAATTAAATTTTTTAACAAAATGCTTCGAAGTTTTATTTTTTAACTAATTTAATATATTTGTCAATTAAAACTATAGTTATTTTTTAAGTATGATTTTTTGATTACACAGTGCAACAGGAAAAATAAACAGTGACGCCAACTATTACCAACATAAACGCTTAGAAATGTTTGAAAAAAGTGCTAAAAAGAGCTAAATTTAAAAAGACAACAACTTTGTGGTACAATCTAGACAAGTTTTGTGAAAAAGCGCAAAAATGGGCTAAAATTAAAATTCATTTTGAAAAGTAAAAAAGAAACATAAAGGCAACATTTTTACTATCAATCAACCATTTGGAACGTACACCTCAAAATATTAATAGCAAACTGGGTAAATTAAAATACAGGTTATGAAGATTCTATTACTATGAACCTCGATCCAAAATTGTTCAGTTCTTTCAATACTTTTCCACTCAAACAATTTTAATTGTAGAAGACAGTTTTTATTATAATAAAGTTTCTTTACGAATTGTTAAGGTCTCTGTATAAATTTGTCTTCTTCCTAGTCTTTTCACAAATATAGAGAGAACTCAGTACAAAAATTGTCAAATAAAACTAACATTGCGCCATTAAAACAATTGTTAATTTAAAAAAAAGTAAAAAGAGCAAAAATGGCTAAAAGAAAATTGTTAAAGTGCTAAATTTGCGCGTTTCTTAGTTTCGGGCTAAAAAATATTTTTCGCGTTTTGGACTACTAAAAACTGGCTAAATCTAGCACGAAAAGAGCTAAGTTGGCATCACTGTCAATAACTGCAACGCAAAATTAAAGTGTAGTCTACCAAAGGGTTTTTCAAACCCTTGAAATTCGAATTTTTCGGAACCCTTTTTTCATTATAAATGGAAATAAAAATATTTAATTCAAATGTTATATGTTGTTGTTGTTTTATAGGCTACTAGCTTTATTATACTAAATGTTCGCTGGATGCCTCTTTCTTTTTACACCCATTTTTCTCATAATATTGTTTACATTATTTGACTTGAACTTTTATCTAAACTACTGAACCGATTAAAATGAAACTTGGCTCATATGTATGTGTGTTTAGTAGGATGCCACGCCAATTTTTTTTAAGGGTTGTTTTGTTTCTTATTAAGAAAATTTCAAATTATACAAAATTTTTGATGACAGTGGTAAATAAATATCACAGTATAATTAATAAAAGTGGGCAAAAAAAATCCGCGGTACCCATATATATTAAATTTTATAATATATAATATTTTATATTCCGTGTGTACATCAAATTTTATGTGAATTGGGTTAGTAGCATCAAGGAAGCAACATAACTGATTTTTACTTAAATTGAGTTAAGAACAAGGCGTGACAACAAACTTATATTTTAGCCCATTGTTTTCTCTAAAAAATATTAAATATCTACGAAAAGTGAGTGTGACACTTTTTATTGATTTTATATCCTATATTTCCTTTCGGAGGATGCCCGTTATATGGGCCATTATCAAAAATTTTTGATTTTAAGCCTTTAAAAAAAATTAACTATATATTTTATTCTTTATTCATTCGATTAATCTAAGAATATTCAAATTTTATTCTACCATACGAATAATTAAAAAAATTATGAAATTTTATTCTGTCAACTTCAATGTCAAATAATTGACAACACTAATTTGTGTACATATAAATTGACTGGAATGCATGTAGGCCGCGAAAGTTTTAGCGGTTTTAAGTTGAACATATAAACATTTTTACAAATTAGAAGTTTATGTATAATTCTGGTAAAAATTACTCCTAATACTAAAACCTACTTAGTTATTCAAATAAAATTTATGATATTTTAAATGTTTCATAGTATTAGTGCAGTATATTTTAGGGTTTCCTAGTAAAATTTTAAAAATTTATAATAAATATCGCGATTTTTAAAAGTTTTGTGCAAATTTAGAGTTTATTACATAGAAATGCCTAAGATTTTTTTTTTTATCCATAAAATTTGTATCTTTCGAAATTTTTTGATGTGCCTCCATACTTCCGTTAAGCATTAGAAACACCACCTAATTACTATCAATTTCGTGCTGTCTATGCGATGTGCTTTAGCAAAATCTGTTTTGACAAAAGTGTCCCGTTTTCAACTATCAATGATATTTGACTTAAATTTATCAATTATATTTACCACAGTTCTTATATATGTATATCCCAGATTTGTACAAATTGCAATTTGCAAAAAAAAAAATAAGAAATTTTTGCGTGATTTTCAAGAAGTTCATAAAATTTGTTTATTAAATTTATTTTTAATGCTCCTCCGATTTTATTGTGTAAAATAACAAAAAGCTAATTACACGCAGTAATCCACGCTTTTATATATGAAATGTGCCTTGCGAAAAACCGATTTTCTGAAAAATTGTTGCTCTTTTCTTCCAAATTTTTAGACTATTTTCTAAATTGACTATTTCGGGCACATCAACGAAATATAGCGCAACCTACACACAATTACAACGAGTATCAATCGCTATTTCAAAATTTTGTATTTCGCACAGACCACGCCTAAAAAACTAAAAAATTTTAAAAATTAATTACGGGGTAGTCAAAATTTGATTACCCTGTATTTAACTGCCGAAAGTCTGCACAATGACAAAGATGGTGCATGATTTATCCACGAAGTCCGATTAGTTTATATAAGATCGAATGAGTTCAAAAAGTATAAATGCGCAAACAAAAATTGTAGAAGAATGGGAAAAAGTTGTATAATTTGTAGACCTCCTTCTATGATTTTAAACTGAACAATAAACATTATCATAAAATGAAACTTATGGTGTTAAAATTTTGCACTTTATCAGCTTCAAGTCTTGTAAGTTCGGATCTGCTTAAAAAGATATTACCATAGAACTTATTAAGGATTAAAGTTAGTTTCAGCCAATTTAAAATTTTTTGATAATGGCCCGTATATATACGCAAAATATCAGCTAAATAGGTTGAATGATGTGACTATTCATATATTGCATACAATCTTGCTTTGAAAATAAACACCCCTAAATACATTAAAATTTACTGATTTAAATGTGTTTTTTTTTTATTTAAACACATAACGGAAAAAGTGCTATTGGAAGTTAAAGAGTCCATAAAATTGAAATTCGAACTAACTTTAAAAAAACTTTAAGATGGTATATGAAAGTGGTGGAATCATGCAGGAAATATGTTGTATATATATATTTCGATTTTATGGACTCTTTAACTTCCAATAGCACTTTTTCCGTTATGTGCTTAAATAAAAAAAAACACATTTAAATCAGAAAATGCAATAATAATTGCATTTATTTAAAGACATGTATTACTGTGGTACTATTTCGTGTGTCACTTGAATAAGAAATATTTTAAAACTAAGCAAACTGTAATTTATTTTAAAATTTTAGGTTATAAAAATGAAAATTATTATCTTCTAGTATTCAATTAGTAATGAGTACTGCCACCATTTTAGAAATTACCTCAAAAATGCGATTTGGCATCGACTTGTACAATGACTCTAAGTAATTTAGCGAAATTGAACTCTATGCTTCCGTTATTACATCCTTTAAGGATTCTATCGTCTCAAATTGTTTTCCTCCGTCATAAACTTTTCTTGCAAGTTAATCCCAGACATTTTACATTGGATTCAGGTCTGGTGAATATAGGGGCCAATCCAAAAGTTGAACACATTGTTGATTAATCCATGGTTTTACTGCTCTGGCGGTATGAATCGGAGCTTTGTCGTGTTGGTACCTCCAAGGTATGGGTCCAAAGAAATCGTTAAATTTAGCAAATTCTTCCTCCAGTGTTTTTGTAAGTCGTTGCAGTCATTTTGTTGGATACAAAAACCAATTCTATGGTACCATAATACGAAATGGCACCCCATACCATTATTCCGCCCTCTCGGCTGTGTCTGCGGCTCAAAAATAATTCCTCCTTATTTAGGTCATGGAAGTAATAGTTATACCCATCGGGACCATCAATATTAAACCTTTTTTCATCGGAAAATACAACTTTAAACCATTTGTCCGATAATGTCATTGTATTTTTGGCAAACTGTAGACGTTGTGATTTGCGTTTTTCATTAAGTGGTAGTTTTTTTTGCAGTTTTCGTCGGACTATGTATGGGCATGACTTTAAAATACGGTGCACTGTTCTTAGACTGGCACTGACTCCACTTTTTTCACGTATTTTTGATACCGACATGGCAGAATTTGATGCAATTTTAAGAATTTTTCGTCTTTCTTTTGGAGTTATTGCCATTTTCTTCCGCCCTTTCATGTTTTTTCCATATCTTTCCACGTTATTTAAATAATTGCACACAAATGTCTTTCCTCTATTAATGTTTTTAGCTATTCGGATTTTGAACGTGAGATTTCAAAATCAGAATTTTTTCTTTTTCAGAGTTATTAAGAGCCTTACCGCGTCCCATTTTGAATAAATACTATAAAATTAAAATTTCTCTAGCCGTTTATATTGAAAGAAATTCAAATCATAGCCTTCCTGATTATTATTAAAACAAAATATGTATATTTTTTATTTCTTCAGGGAACTGAAGCCAACACTTTGAAATTTGGTTGCGCAAAAAATTATTTTTTTCTGAACTTTAGTTTAGAAGATATACTTAATTAAAGTTAAAAAAATGTGATTCCTTATTCAAGTGACAGGCAGTGTATGTAACCTTAAGTGTTCATAACTCTTTACTATACGTCGAATTTTATTGATTTTAAAACCAGTATAAAGTTTATTACAATAAATATTGTAAATGATATTGCATAATTTAAAAATAGCGGTTTTGATATATATATATTGAATAAGAAAAAAAAAAAATATATATATATATATATATATATATATTTATATATATTATTTTTGTATGAAAAAATATGTCAGAACAATTTATATTGCAATTTTTAATAACATTATAATATTTTATAATATCAGTGGTAGACAAAAATTAAAAGGTAGCAATTTTTCCTCTTTAAGTTATAATAATGGCTTCAAACACGGTTATTATATACCCTAGTAACACCCATATTCCCTAGAAACCTTCATCTATATTATAAATTTCAAATGAAAATTCCTATTTTTTTCCAATTTTATCTACGTTTTTGTATTCCTCTATCTCAAAAAATAAATCCTTTATTTGTATGTTTGAGTGCAATACATTCTATGTCTCTGAGTAATTATTTTATATTTTGGCAATTTAAACATAAAATATATAATTTCTGACTAATTTATAAATAAATGATGAACATGAATCTGATCAAAAAATTTAAATAATAAATATTTACTTTGTATGGAAACTACTAACTCCCGTAAACCTACCCTACCTATTTTCATCAAAATTGTGTAAATTGACAAGAAAATTATTCATACAAAATCTCGAGACTTTCGCTGCAATAGCTGCCTAGATATGCGAAAATTAGGATTTATCTTGTATGGGGGCTAAAACTTCTCCTAGAGCTGCCCGCTCTATTTTCATCTCAGTTATGAATCTTGATAAGGATATTATTCCCACACAATTTTAAAACTTTCGCTCTAAAGTTCTTCATTTAAGCGATAATTAATTTTTACTTTGCGTGGAAACTACCACCCCCTCTATGCCTACCCTTCTCATCAATTCCATTGTTGAAATTAATGAGAAAGTTATTACCACAAAATTTCAAGATTTTCGTTGTAATAGTTCTTTAGATATGCAAAATTTATCATTTTGTTTGTATGGGGGGTACCATTTTCCCTGCTATGATCCCAAAATAAAGTATTCTATTTGAATTATGTTGTCTTTTAAATTACTAACTACATAGTCTTAAAATTTTTAAAATCAAACATTAAATGGTAATTAAATGTATTTTTTACAATACAAAGTTCTTTTGCAATACAAAGTTCTTTTATTTTTACACATTGAATATTTTTAAAAGTGCAAAACCCTCTATCTCGCTTTAAAATTGCCAATATCGTAATATATTAAAAACAAATTATATGTGTGATTTAGTCGTGGTTTTAAATAAATATTGTATAAGAAAATGTTTATATACTTCAAAAATACGCGAAATATACAGTTTTATTGCTCTCCTGAAAACTTTTGTTTTTCGAGATAGAGGGTTTTGAACATAGACCCTAGATATATATTTTTAAGTTTGATGAAAGATGTAAAAAAATTATATATATTTTTTTACTGTTTATGTATTTTTTTACAACTTTAAAAACAGTTAAATTGAAAAAGTGTATAATTTGCAGTTTTACTTCAATTTCAAAGAGTTATTAATGTTAACGTAATTTAATTTGTTAAATTGAAATAAAAACTATTACAATTATTTCGAAATTTAAAAGACAGCTAAGAAAGGGAAAATATAATTTCCGAACTCAAAATAGTTCACTCGAAATTCACAAGATGGCGACAATGATAGAGCATTTTAAAATTTGAATACAAAAATTACCTGTGTTTGATGGAGTATAAAAAAATAAGAAATTATAAAATTTTTATTTGCTTGATTCTGCAATTTAGTATTGTTTCCAAATATATAAAAGAAGAATTACTTCCTATTTTTTGCCACAACTAAAAAAATATTTAAACAATTTTTAAATTTTCTTTTCTTACACAAAAGACTAAGAATTCTTTACCTTAAAATATTTTTTTATGTTAAAACGATATTTTTTTTAAATTTAATAGAATATTGAAAACTGATAAAAATATACAATTGGGACCGGATATCGGCAAATTTACGTATATTAATTAATAGCTGAAGAGAAAAAATAGTTGCAGAAGTTAAAAAATAAGTTATCTATTTTTGACGGCTATCACAAATTTTTTAGTAGAAATTTAGTTTTTTAATTTCAGAATATATTGGAGTAAGGCATGTCTTGCACAGATTTTGTTCATGAACTTCGTATATATTAATTTTGAATCTAAAGTAATATGCGTACCAAAATTTATGCTCAAGCGTTTTTAAAACACAGACTTCGCTTACCATACAAAATCTACTAAACGACCAACACTTTTAGGTCACTTATATATATATATATATATATATATATATATATATATATATATATTAAAAAATTATATATATATATATATATATATATATATATATATATATATTCCCAACTTAATTTTGTAAAATATCGTTCTGGTAATACACATAATATGAGCCTGTCTCTAATTAAATAACCCCTCTCTAAGGGAGCCTAAGGTTTTTAAAATTTTTATGATTACATTGGTCGATGTTATGCAGCTTTTAATGGGCAAAAAATATCTTCCAATTCCTAAACTGTGAGTTTCCAATTAATTCATTCCATATTTTAAATTGGAATTTTTTTTATTTTTTTATTTAAATTATATACAGGGTTTAAGGATGCGAATTACATTTCCAATTAAAATACTTTACATATAATTGTAATTGAAAATTCGCAATTATAAGTAATTGTAATTGCAGTTTTTTAATTAAAATTACAGTAATAATAATTTAAACTTTACAATTACATATGCTTTATTGAAATGTTAAACAATATGGGTATAAAAACTCAATATAAGATTTTTATTGAAGGCGTTATTTTTTAAATTTATAATTGAATTTAATTTGTAATTGAAATTTTCATTTACAAAAAGTCCTATAGATATCCATTTTTTAATATATAAAATTATTAATAAATATCCTAGTAAAAAAATAAAAATATCCAAAATTAAAAAATTTTGCGACGTGTCAAAATAAAACTTTTTTTGTTCTCCTGGAAAGTAGTCACATTGGACTTTTTGTCACCTCACCGAAAATATGTGCCTTTATCAGAAATTTTTAATTTTTGAGGTTAAAAAAAATTTAGATTTTTTTGATGGCTTAATAAAGTCTATTTGAATAAATACAAAGTGATTCGAATGCATGAAGAACCTGTTCGCGTTAATTATTTCGGGCTAGGGGCATGAAAGTTATAACGGTTTTAAATTGATCATGTCGAGGGTCAATATTCAAAACCCTCTATCTCGAAAAACAGAAGAGCAGGAGAGCAAAAAAAGAAACTATATATTTAGCGTATTTTTCAAATATAAAAAACATTTTCTTTTAAAATATTTATTTGAAACTACGACTAAATCATACATATAATTTGTTTTTACTATTTTACGATATTGACAATTTTAAAGAGAATTAGTGTTAGCACTTTTAAAAATACTCAATGTGTAAAAATAAAGTAACTATATAGAGGGTTTTGTATTGTAAAAAATACATTTACCATTTAATGTTTTATTTTAAAAATTTTAAAACTATGTAGTTAGTAAGTAACATAATTCAAATAGACTACTTTATTTTGGGATCGGAGCAGGGAAAATGGTACCCCTATACAAACAAAATAATAAATTTTGCATATCTAAAGAACTATTACAACAAAAGTCTTGAAATTTTGTGGTAATAACTTTCTCATCAACTTCAACAATGGAATTGATGAGAAGGGTAGGCACAGAGGTGGTGGTAGTTTCCAAAAAAAGTAAAAATTCATTATCGCTTCAATGAAGAAAAAAAGTTTTAAAATTGTGTGGGAATAATTTCCTTATCAAGATTTATAACTGAGATGCAAATAGCGCGGGCAGCTCTAGGAGAATTGTATATCTAAAAAACTATTCAACCGATTTAAATTTTTTGATCAGATTCATGTTCAGCATGTATACATTAGTCAGAAATTATACACATATTTTATGTTTAGATTGTCAAAATATAAAATAATTGCTCAGAGGGGTAGAAGATATTGCACTCAAACATAAAAATAGGGGATTTATATTTTAAGATAAAGGAATACAAAAACGTTGATAAAATTGGAAAATAGGAATTTTCATTTGAAATTTATATCATAGATGAAGGTTACTATAATGAATGTAATGGCATTAAAAGCGCAGTTCCATGAAATCCAGAGATAGAGGGTTTTGAATATAGGCCGTCGATATAAAACATTAGTTTATATTTAATTCTGGTAAAAAATAAAAGCAATATCAAAACTTACTGAGTTATTCAAATAAAACGTATGATATTTTCACAAACACACATGAACAACTGCGAATGTGCTTCGCGAAAAACAGATTTTTAAAAAAATGTCCTCTCACGTTTTCCAACATTTCAAAAAGTCTACTGCATTGACTATTTAGAGCACATCAACAGAATATAGCGGAAAATATACACACCCAGCAAAAACTTTGCTTTCCTGGTAAGCTAGCAGGTATAATTATTTTTTGCCTGAATAACTAGTTATTTTTGTTCGAGTTGTTCACAAATTCATGTAATTATTTTTTGACTCTAGGGGTACTCAAAAATATGTACCTAAACGAAAACAAAAATAAAAAAAAAAAAAATTTTTGCCGTCAGTGAGACTCGAACTTGGACACAAACTAACCATTCGTTTTTAATGGCTAACGTCTTACTCAGTACACTATCTCGCACAAAGCATCCTAAGCGATAAAAGCTCTTTTTATTTTAAAATATCTTTTTAGATATTTTGTTATAAAAAACTAACAGCTTCAGAACGGGGTTGAACCAACAACCTTCTGGTAACCCGGCGCTCTAGCCAACCCATCCACGTGATTGCAGTATTACTGTGCTATTATACTATTGAGTACTTTTTAATGTAATACAGAGTAGGCAAAAAATAATGACGCCTCATTACCAAGAAACTACTTTAATAAGTAGTTGTCATTACCGAAAACCAAAAAGTTTTTGCTGGGCAATTACAACAAGTACAATTCCTGTTTCAATATTTGTATGTCGTTGAGGAGCACACAAATATCGTAAAAAAATAAAAAATAAAAATTTAAATAAAAAAATTTTGTCATCAAAATTTGACTACCCTGCATATAACTATCTACACGGTAACAAAGAAGGTCTAGAATTTATGCCCAAAGTCTTATACAGGATCTTATATAGGATCGAATGGGATCCAAAAGTGTAAAAGCACAAACAAAATCTGTAGAAGAAAGGGAAAAAGTTCCGTAATTTCAAGACCTTTTTCTAAGCTTTTGAACTATGAAAAATAATATTTCCTTAATTTTAATTTTCTAAAAATATAAAAGAATATAAGTACATACATAATAATTTAATATTACCAATTTGTGGTGTTTAGTAACAATAATCAAAAGGGAACAAGTTTTACACCTTAACAATTCGTATTTTCAAAAACCCCTAAAGACGTATCTGACACTTTTTTGTTAAGAACGGTATGTGATACAATTTTTATTTCATATCTTAATTCGTTTATTATTTGCATAGGGTACCAAAATACCGTTTTTAATCGTAGTATATCTAGCTTTATAATAAAACATTAAAGACCGCCGTTTTTAACCTTTTAGTAACTTTTAAGGGAAAACATTTTTTTCAATTTTGAATGAAATTTTCGAAAAACTCAGAAATTATTAAGCGGAACAAGAATAATGTTAGATAATTTGGAGATAATTTTGATCGGCATATATTGGAGTTTTATTTATCTAAATTGGACAAACCGTTTTCGAGTGGGGTCATATTAGTCATGCCCACAAAAAAATAAGTACTTTTACTTAAGTGCTGAAACATAAGCTAGCGCATAACTTTTTTTGTATGGAGATTTGACAACTCAAACAGAACAGCGAAATCCGCCAAAATAAAATCTATTTAATTTTTGAAGCGGTTTCTCAAAAGCTCTAATTTTGTACTCTTCCTGTCTATCGGTGTTGCCGTTGTTGTAAAATAAATCACAAATGTTTACATTATATTTATATAAGATGGAAAAATGAAGAAATCTTTGCTTTTTATTTTTATGTGTTTAATTTGAGAGAGGATTTTGTTGTTGTCATAAACAAATAATATAAATAAACAAAAACGAAAAGCATGTAAAAATCGGTCTTCGCCTCCACCTTCATTTAATTTGAACTTATCCCTGGCAACGGAAAACACCCTCAGTCATAGCTTGCTTGTATTTCATTTTCAGAACGGTTTCTCAAAACCTCTCATTTTTTTACTCTCCCTCTTTGTCGATGCTGCCGTTGTTGCAAAATATGTTTATATTAGATTTATATGAAACGGAAAGAGAAAGCTTTGTTTTATATTTCTTATGTATGGAGTTCAATATAGGGAGAAAATAACTTTTTATACATGTTGTTTTGTTGTCATGAACAAATTCAATCTAGTCTATCTGTCTTGTTTAAAGGAGCATTTTTTTCAACCAGTGTAATTTTTTCAATAAAATAGATAGTATATGAAATTTATATGCATGAAATGGGGAAATAAAGTGTGTACTTCGTTATTTTTTTTTCCACATTGTTAACGAATATTTTTCCAAAATAATATATTGCGTTAGATCTGATTTGTATTGACGTAATGATTTTAAATACCATCAAGTTGTACAAAATTGAGAAATAGATAATTTTTTTACAAAGACGTATTTTTTTAATTTTCTCAATTTCTACCATAAATGGTGTAGTTAACCTCAATTTTCCTTAATTAAATCGGATTTGTTTAGAAAAGTAAACCATTTAAAGCTCTGGAGGCAGCATCCCCATAATGGGACTTAAAACGCATGCGTCAAATTTTCGCAGCATCTGTCAAAAAAAACATTTTCACTAAGTCAGTGCCACATTGAAAAAAATTTATAACACAAATTAGAAAAAAATACATTCAAATAAATAAAATAAACTATAATAAAGAATTACATGCATTCTCAGTACGATTTGTATTAACAAGTATAAAATATAAATAGCAAACAATTTGAATAAAAATTATTTTAAGAAATGCGTTTGTATGTGAAACGTAAAAGTGGAAATGGTGAACTTAACTTAAGTTATGAGTACGTCTAAGTATATCTATCCCTTTATTATTTATTTATTAGTGTATGTGTGCTTGTGTTCATGTGTTTGCCCATAGGATTATTATTATTCTTTTTTTTTTTTTTTTCTTTAGTGTTCGTGAAAAAACGGATTCTATAATCTTAAACAACCCAAAAGTGGATTCACATTGAACAAATTTTATCTCATGTCTATGTATTTGTTTTGAAAATTATTATGGATTCTGTTTTTATTCTAAAAACGACAATTTGTGTAACATTCAAGTACAAAAAAATATTTATTTAACTCCAAAAAAATAATAAAAAAAAAATACATATGCATGTACTATATGTATGTAAATTTTCAGTCTTACCCCCCAAGTAATTTCCAAAGAGCCCAAAAACTACGAAATACAAAGCTTTAGACTAATGGAAACAAATTTAGAGGTGGCTCAAAGGAATTGAAATATTCAAAATTATATTGTAATTTTTTTATTGTGTGCAAACCTAAATGACTTATTACAGCTTAAATTTTCTTGGTTTTCATTGCATTATCGGTTATTTATAATATAGGAAAGCAAAAAGTTTTTAATAGGACATCATTTTCAAGATTTTGATCGCTTTTTTTCAATCGATCCAAAACCTTGCATGTCTTAGTTTCTTTTACTATTTTATCATTTTGAACAAGAATCTGGATACTTTTCCTAATGAGGGCCACCGTAATGTACTTATATATATATATATATATATATATATACAGGCATAGCAAAATTTATTTACACATTATACAACTTCTTAAAAATTTTAAAACTAATTCAAATACTATTGTTGTTATAAAATATTTTTTTAAATAATTCTTTTGTTGATATAATAGATGTATGTAATGTGCAAAGTAGTTGTGGTAATTTTAGAAAAACAGCGTTCTCGATATAAGAAAAAAGTTTTTATGTACTTTTGAAATTGTTTACAGTTTCTAAAATCAATTATTTACTGAGTTCTCATTTTATTTGTAATGAAATATGTCTACTATTAAAAAAATATATTTTCCAATAAAGTTTGGGTCAAAAGGACGAAGAAAGAATTTAAAATTTAGAATGTGTCTTTAATACCACACACTTGCTCTGTCTATAATGCCGCTTAAAATATTAAAATATATAAATAAGTATTCGAGATAAAAAATTAAAAAAAAATTAAATCAATTTCTGAAATAGCTCCCGATTTTGGGGGTATATTGGAACTTTATATACGTTATAATATATACATACTTACAAACATACCTCCATACAGAGTCAGTTTACAGTACAGTTTATATATGATTTCAATATAATTTTTTTGAAGTTTTTTTTAACAAAATCTGATCAATTTTTCATTGAATACACCGCGATATGTAAAGCAACCCCCTCAATTTCACATATACATTTGTATCTCGAAAACTAGTCAATTCAAAAATCAAAACTTAGCTCCCGCTGAGAGACATAAAAATTGACAAAAATGCACTTAGTTGGGAAATTATTTTAAATTGTAAATTGAATCTTTATAAATTAAAAACCAATTTTTTATACGTATATTAAGTATATAACGGCACAGAAAATTCGTCTTCATCTGCCTTTTTCACAGCTTATGCTTGAAATTGAAATGAATTCAATTCAATTTCAAAGGTGTTTGATTGGTTTATTTTTGATTAATAACCAATTTTTTATATAACTTTTTTATTTTTTAGAGGTAAATATCTCTTGGATCCACGCTACATGACGAAACGTGATTTACAGTTTTATTATCGCTACTACAACATGACGAAAAAGCGAAAACACTTTAAAAAGATAATTATAGTAGTTCTTTGCATTTGTTTTTTCTCGTACATTTTCATCGATTTCAATTTAAAAACAAAACTGATACATTTGAAAGACCGATTTGAGTTCATTGCCCGCATTGACGCTGACTATAATATTACCCAGGCGTATTTTATTGATTTGCCTGGATGCCGGATGCCTTACTTTCCCATCACCGATGACAATATAATTCAATTTATGTATAAGCCCAGAAATTTTTCATGTAAAAAAGCTTTAATGCGTACCAGTGATTTTGGTGGAGCAGTGCTTATGTTGAATATGAATGGAAAAGAGATTTATGATATGTACGAAATACGAGACTTGTCCGATTTGTCTTGCAACTACACAGAAATACGGCGCATAAGTGATCAACATAATCGATACTTGGAACCGGTCTCATTTGAACTTGGGTACAATAAAAATGTTTCTATTAAGCCGGGTATTGAATTTATAATGGTCGAGTGCTGGCCGAAACATAATGAAGAGAATATTATCTACAAGGATTTTCATTTCTTTGTCAATGAAAATATTTCCTCAAATGCGGCAACAAACAGTATTAATTACGATGACTTGCAGTTGCAAGATGATGATTCAAGGAGTTCAACAACTTCAAATTCCTCGAATACATTTCACGTTAGAACTGATAATCATACTAAAAACCATAATGACAATCGTCTCTCGGTTATGATCCTGGGCATGGATAGTGTATCGCATTTGAATTTTCTACGACAGATGCGTTCAAGTGCATCATATATACACAACAAACTAAATAACATTGAATTTTGGGGCTACAACAAAGTTGGCGATAATACTTACCCTAATCTTATGCCAGTTTTAACAGGTTTCGATGAAGACGAGGTGGCCATATCATGTCTAGGTCAACCAGCGAAATTCGCTAATAGTGTCTATGATAATTGTTCACTCATATGGAAACGATACAAAGAAGCTGGTTTCAAAACTTTCTATGCCGAAGATGTTGGAGCTTTGAGCCTTTTCAACTGGCGACATTCAGGATTCAAAAGGTCTCCTACCGACTACTATCTTCGTCCAATACTACTCGAGATGGAACGTCATATCAGTTATGAGAAACGATTAAATGTCGCTCTCTGTATGGGTGGCCGCCGAACCGCTGATGTATTGCTTGAATATATTAGAAAACTGATACCGGTAATGAAAAATGATAACTTTTTTGCTTTCTTTTGGACGGTTGCAATGACTCATGACCTTTTCAATATGCCTATGTTATTCGATGAAGATATTAAACATCTCTTGGAGAACTTTTATACAAATGGAATTCTCAATCGAACTATTATATTTCTTATGAGTGATCATGGTATAAGATGGGGATCGTTTCGTAAAACCTATCAAGGAATGATAGAAGAACGTCTACCACTTTTTATAGCACTCTATCCGCCGTGGTTTAAACAAAAGTATCCAGAGGCTGTGAATAATTTGGAAATCAATGCCAAACGCTTGTCAACGCCCTATGATCTACATGCTACAATGTTAGATTTGCTTGATTTACGTAAGCTAAGTGCTAAACAATTGAGGAAGCGGACCGCAGAATTGAATGACCCGGATACGAGCATGCCACGTAGCATCAGCCTTTTTTTACCCATTCCTAAAAGTCGCACTTGCGAAACCGCTTATATTGCTTCACATTGGTGCAGTTGTCATCAGCATCAAGAGTTACCCACCAACGATGCACGAGTACAACGAGCTGCCCGTTATATTGTCAAATTAATAAATGATCGTCTAAAAGTTTATCCTCAATGTCGTGTTTTGTATTTGAACTCAATAACAGATGCTACAGTGGCAGCGCCTCATCATAAAATTGTCAAGGAGTTGGGAGTCAGTGATTATTCAATAGATATAACACTGCGACTACAGACAAAACCAGGTCTTGGTCTATTTGAATCGACAGTTCGAATGTCAAGTTATAGCACTACTTTAACGGGCACTATAAGCCGCATAAACCTCTACAGTAGTCAAAGTTATTGTATCGATGATTATGGCTTAAAAATGTTTTGCTATTGTCACAGATAAATGTTGCAACTCTAAAACAATTTGTTATTTACTACTTGACCCAAATTGGGTTTTATTCACACGAAATAAAAAATTTATTATAATTTTTCAATTAATAAAATTTACGCAAGAAAAGACTTATTAACAAAACTTCAAATTATACTAAAGCTTTAAAATAAGTTAATTAAAACAATAATTCAAAAATACTTTAGTCCGTACTCTACGACTATCGCATAAGTATTCAAAATAAAATATGTACTATATAACCATTGTATGTACAATATTATATTATGACTATATTTAAATACATACATATATAATAACATGAAGTAGTTTGTCTTAACTGAGTACTATATCTTTTCTTGATTTTTGGATAAATGTTACCATGCAAGTACATATGTCTTTTAAATTTTAGATTTATTTATTTGATTTATACTTGTGCAGAAAATAATAGAAACAATGTTATTCCTTTTGTATATCTTTGAAATGTGAAAAGAATTCATTTTGTTAAAAACATAGCAGGAAAGCATATAATTGATTTGTATTTCAATGGCAATACTTTGAAAGAATTTTTTTAACACTCGTTGTTTCGATTATACAATAAGGATACTATATTTTTAGAATGGCGATGACCAAAGAATGAAGTAAAGTGAACTATTTTTTATCCTCGTTGAATCTATTGCACTTCTATGCGGCAATTAAGTTACTTGACAATTTTCTCATCAGATATTTCATAGCGATCGTTGCCAACATACTTGTGAATTGTATTTAGTAAGTTCATCTAAATCTCCCCCTTTATTCAACTCCAAATAACATTGCTCTCGGAATCTGCTTAGTCGTACTACGTACAGTATTATTTAGGGCGAATTCTATGTGTGGCTGCTTTTTAACACAGTCTGCATGATCAATGGACTTATCTCTCGTTTGACCCGTTCCACTTGGTCACTCGAATGTGGTGAAGCAACTGACACCTTTACGTGGATAATGAAACAGAATATTCCAACATAAAACATTTAAATTCACCAGAAGTGAAACATGACCCTAACACGATCACTAATAATACTTCTTGGCCTGCTATAATTTTCAAAATAGTTACTTTTCCTAGAACGTGTCTTTGTTTTGAGCTTATCTCAGATAATGGTCCAAAACAATCGATATGCAATGTTTCGAATGATATAGAAATATATAGTGTGCAAAATATTAGAGTGATTGGATGTTGCCAGCACGTCCCGCATCGACCCTGAAGTTTGTGTGGGAAAATGTTGACCTTTTCATAGTTTAAAGGAATCGTAAAGGAATGTAGACATAATTATCTCCCAATCAAGATAAAATCGGTTAGAAAATATTAAAGTTAATAGAAATTTCTAAAAAGTTGACTCTACAACACAAAAAATACAACAAAAATAATGTAATTTTGTCGAAACAGACAAAATTCACGGATAAGGTACGGTGAACTAATAAGAGATATCGACCAAATTCCTTTTTATTTTTACTTTTCGTGGTATCCATAAAACAGCGTAGTTTTTTCATAACTTTTTTGAAATTTTCTTAACAAAATTTTGAAAAAATTTAAATGGGTGATTTGAAACACCCATAATAAAAATCAACGTTTTTAAATGGGGATTATTAGGTTATTTTTCAGTAGTTATGGTTCAAATTTGACTTAAAATATCATTTTATTTCAACATTTCTAAAAAAGTTAAAAATTTGTCTGAACGTCGCTACACAAGTCTTTGAAACCACGTTAATGGTCTGGGGAATTTCTAATAACTTTAATATTAAACTTAACAGAAGTAAGAAGTATTATATATGTCATTAGAAAGCGTATGCTAAATTCATTTGATTTCTGCTCATATAGAAACATTACTTTATGAAGAAAAGTATATCTCGAAAAAATCGACCAAAATTCAAAACAGAAAAAACCGTTTCGATATAACTATTGTCGTTTTATTGTTTTGGTCTTATTTTTTAAAATATTTATGCGTAAAAATTCAAATATCCAAATATTTTGTGAAAAATTGCAAAATTTCGGACTCATTTAGACCTGGTTCAAAACTTTTATTATGTCATTAAATGCCTTTCTTACGATACCTTTGGCAGAAATATAAAAAAAAGATCCGAAAGACCCGAAAAAGAACCGAAAGACCCGAAATAATTTTGATCTAGCTAACGAAAAGATAATGTCAGGATGAAAATTTTGGGAAACGGTATCTTAGAATGAAGTAAATTCTCATTCGAGTTGGGAACATCGATACTTTTTATTTTGTAACATGACGTCCATAATATTTTAAATAAGCATAAAATTTATATGTAGGAATGTTCTAAAAATACCTATACCTAGTTTTCGGGAAACATCGTCATTGTCGTAAGCTGTTATCTTGACCGGACTTTCCAGAAAATAGTTTACATATTACATAGGAAACGACACAATAGTAAGGACAGAAATATAGAGACATATATTTAAAATATCAAATACAATTCGTAAATTTCCTTCCAAACAACGTATCGGACCCCCAATAACTTCCGCATTCATTGACAGGAACATCTGCAATAACACTGGAAAGTTTAACTATCTCATCAAAAATGAAAAACTTGTACTTACCGAAAAATAAACCATTAAAATCCGAAAAAAAATTCTAATCTTCGCTTAACAATATGTATTTTCCAAAACAAAATTTTTTAGCATTTTTAAAAAATTATAATTTATTGCTGGCAAAATAAAATTCTATTTATTTTTTCCAAATGTTTTTTTTTAGTTTTTTAGGAATTGTTAATTTTTATGAAAGCAAAATAAAAACCAATTATTAACTTAATTAAAGTTTAAAATAATATGAATTATCATATTAATTAATTGAAAAAAATTTACAGAATAATTTTTTTCTGTGTAAGTTAAAAAATATCTTTGTTCGTTCCCATATTTTAAATTGGGAACACGTGGGAGCAAAATTTTACCGAAAAGCGTTCCCGTACTCGAAAATTTGGTGAATGACAGCGATTTTGAGAGTTGTGCACGAAACAGCCCAGGCTGTTTCTTCAGGTAGAATGCGTAAATTGTCAAATAATCAAGAAATATAAAAATAAAGTTTGATTTGTTTTTTTTTACTATTAAGAAAGTTCCATTAAAAAAATAATAATAAAAAAATTAAATGTGTCGAAAAATAAAATTGCATTCATATCAGAATGTTTAAAACAGTTTGGTGTTTTCTTTCTGGTTAAACAATTTGTCTTTTTTCCGCACTTTTGTATATTTTTGTAGTTTTGTGAGTGAAAAATTAGCTTTTCTCATTTTACCGCACTTTATCTAAAAAGTACGAAAACAAACCTAATACGTATATTAGAGCTGAGTTTCATTTAGACCCCACGATAGTAGTTAAGGGTTAAATCAATTTTTCAAAATTATAAAATGTTGAAAAATACTCCAGAAGTGTTAATTATTGATATGCTATATAACGAATCAATCGCGAAGGACGTTGATGTAAGCGATGCGTCATCAAAGTTATCGAGTTAAGATGTCAAAATTTCAGACTAAATAGTTACGTTTTCTTCGTTTACTGATATAAACATAATATAAATAAAATCGTATAGTGATATAAACTTAATTACCAACTAAGAGCACATTTATTTGTCGTGAAAATGTCAAATACGTATGGAAAAATAAAGAAAGTTTTAAAACATATGGAGAAGTAATGTCCTGTAAAATATTCGAAAAGTTTTTAGTAGATCAGCACCTGGATGGCCTAAAACATAGAGATAAATACATGCTCTCAGGTAAAACTTCAGTCATACATCTGAAGGTAGAACAAGTTCGTTTAACAACATATTTGTTTTCGAGGTCGTCCGTTTATATAAAACATCCATACATTGATTTTTAAAGAAGTTACCAATGAGACTATCCTCTCTGAAAGCTGTATAAAACTTAATATTATTTTAGAAAAATCAATCTATCATGGAGGTCATCAAAGAAAATTTATTGCCAATGCAGTTATTGCAATTTTACATTCAGAAGAAGACACAATAAACGTTTTCCACAATATAATCAAAATCATTTAAAAATGTACCCATTACATCTGTTGATGTAATTTCAAAATATAGAGAAAACTCTGTGTATGTATGTAAATAAAAATATTTTAACATTTTTAGTGCATGTGTTAAGCGCATAAAACACACTTTTCAATGCATGAACTTCCTGTCCCTGGTCATCAGTAAACTACATTCTTATAAGATAGTCCAACACCTCACGCCCTTAATACATCCAGAGACACTCATTTCTGTATTCTATCGAGGTTATAAATTTTGACACTATCCCCTGTGTCGACCAAAATATAATATTTGTTTTGGGTCACAAGGTAAAATAATTTATATTTTATTTGTAATTTTTTATATAATCACTTTAATTTAAGAACAGCGCCATCTATTATTCACAAATAATTAATTTAGTTAAAATATAACACTGTGTCATAATACTAAGAATTGCAACTATATGTAAACAGCTGTAAGTTTCGATTATGTTTATTAGTATGTATGTATGCATATGTTTACCTGTGGCTGACGAAACGGTAAGACATTATTTATATTTACGTGGGTACCTGCCATGACTGCCAAACCCTACGGTGGTCTTAACATCGTGTGAGTACAATGCGCCTACCAACGCCCCCAAGTCTCCCACATCATTATTCCCAGATACTTGACCTCGGGCTAATATCTGAGACTAACGTTGCTAGGTCGAATGAGTGGAGGGCGATCCCGATGTAATCTGCCCTTGAGCAACATTATCTCGGTTTTGTCCATAGCTACTTCGACGCCTGCATGATCGCCGCACTCACATATTTCACGCATGAACTCCCCATCCCTAGCTTTCAACTCCGCACGAGACTGGCCTTTAGCAAGGATAAGTAAATCATCTGCATGTGCGCAAAATTTGTATGAACGGCCGAGATGCCTCAACAGAATGGATCACAGATGTAACCCTGCGGACAGCCGCGAACAACGTCCCTCCAAGCCATGTCGCTGGCACCTACCACACAAGTCTTTCTGCAGCTAAAGTAACCCTTTCAAAGAGCTAACTCCCGACAGCACACTTCTTTCAGCTTACAGGGAAAACAATCCCATGAGAGATAGTCAAACGCACCCTTAAAATCCACACCTCCTAACATGCATCCGGCATCCTCGACACTGGAACTTAGAAGTGCCCTCGCTAGCGCCTCCTTCTATTCACCATAACTTTTTCCATTACTTTTCCAAGTACCGGAAAGAGGCTGATGCCCCGATAAGAGGGAGTATTGCTTCTCATCCTATAAAGAGACTTCAGGAGCGCGACATCGCGAGCATATTTCCAAGTCCCAGGAAAATATCCATCACTAATACACTTCCCAAAGACCGACTACACGAGGGCCTGCACAGATACCTCACTACCCACCTCGGCAAACTTCTTACTATTCGTAATCTTTCCTCTCTCTGCGACCAAGTTCGTCTAGAACACCGCTCCACCATCCCTGATTGGCCGAAAGTACCAATAATCGACTTGGCCATAGCCGCACCAACACCCTCAGCATACACCACCTCAATGACACTGCTAATGTCCGCTTTCATGTCAGCGATCACTGTGTCGGCATGTGCACTTTCCGAGGGGCCTATTCTCCCTCTTAGCGGCGAATATTATCAAACCGCACTCGATTTAAAATTCACATCCGCACACTTCGAGATCTCACAGTCGAATGAGAGTTTAAGTACAATAATAAATACGGTTTATAATGTATTTTTGAAAAATTATGTGTGTATGTGTGTGTGTTTTTTTTTCTCTTTATACGACAAAGTCGAACATTACATTTAGATAATAAATCCGTACCAATCAACAAAAACTAATCAAAATCCGGTACCGCACAGTGGGGTCAAACGCAAATTTTTTGGTAATAAATCTGAATCTCCTAAACTACTGGTCGAATCAAATTGAAATGTATGGAAGAGTTGTAGAGGAGGACCTAAGCTTTCATAAAAATCATCTTGTAGTCACCCTGTGATAACACGAGATAAGCTACAGGGTGTCAAAGTTGACTACCTCGAGTATGTAAAAGTTAAAAAAAATCGTAACTTGTACAAATGAAGTCCGATTTTAAAGATTTTTATATTTCTGGAAAGTGCTTGGCAAGATAAAGAAAAAATAAGCTTACTCATCTAAGTTATCTCTTACAGTTAAAAAGATATTTACGCTTGAATTTTGAATTTTTGATTTTTTGGCTCGACTTTCTTTCGTTTTTCGGAAATAAGTCCGGAGATATATGAGGTAAACATTTTTTAAAAATATTCTGTAATTTGCTACATATTTCAAAATAATATGCTGAAAGAATTTTTGGATTATCTCAATTCGTCTAGACGTGAAAAATATTCAAAGTCAGCACTCCGAAATTGGCATGAAAAATGGCTATTTTTTTACAAAAATATAGAACAATTCATTCACTTTTTTCTCAAAGTTCCGTTAATAAAAAAATTTTTTCCTTATTAATTTCAAAAGATAAGGCTTCATAAATGGTTAATAAAGAAATTTTGAATTGATTTAAGTTTGCACCCTACATCCAGCATTGGCCGAAAATTGTCAATTTTGAAAAATAGTTTCATTTTTATCGATTAATAAAAAAAATGTCACGCGAGCTTTTTTAAATTTGGTACCCATATTTTTTATAGAGATAGATTTAGAATGATTTAACGCTAAACTGCTTCCCGCCCGGCCAAAAACGAATGCAGGAGTGGAGATTTTATGTTAAAAGTCAGTTTTTTTAACGACTATTTTTAAAAGCATATTAAAAGTATATTAGCATAATATTTTTAATATTAATTCTTATGTAATGTATAAAACACAAATTAAGCTTTCATTCCTAAAAAAATCAATAAAATAGCTCCAATAACCTATTTTTGGTAATTTTTCAAAAATATTTTTTTTTTTTTAAATAGATGAAAATCCAAAAAAAAAATTAATTTTTTTAATACAACTCCACTAATTTTGCAAATACTTTAAAAAAGAATATAAAAATAGACTTATTTACCAATTCAACGATATATAAAATGTTGATATAGGTCATTTAATAATAGTAATATAATGGCCTCAAAACTACCAAGTCACGTCAAAAGTTGCAAAATTCACTATTTTGTTCCGTATTTCCATATGTGTGTATACGTAACACTCAACTGCATTGCTTATTTTTGTTACGAGATAATAATATTTATTAATGAATTTATTTAGTGTTCATAATTTTTTTCTACTGAAAAGGTTTTTAAAATTACCTAAGTACATAAATAAGTATATTTTCCTTCGTTTTTTATTAAATTTTTTTAAGTTTTTAAATAATTTACCTAGCTACTTAATTAATGCATTATAACAAAAATGATTTTTTTACAATCGCATAGGTACATTTTTTGACGTACCCGTTTAACACTACAGGTCATAAAAATAAACTGAATGAAATTGGGGGTTTTGAGCAAAAATTTAAATTTTTTAATTCATTTTTGCCTGTCACCATTTACTGATATAAATATTCTTTTTCTATATATAAGTATCCTTATAAATATGCAGATTTATTAGTGAATTTGCCATTATGGAGATTACATTAAAACACTTTTCTATTTGCAAGGTAATCTGGGATAATCTATCTGATATTATAAATCGTCCAGCAAAAATAAGAAAACTCATTGATACAGTAGTATCTTTTGGTTTAACTCTTACTGCAGAAGACAGTTTAAAGCTCGAAAATTTTTATAAATCATACGAAAAAAGGATGCAAGCTTCAGATTGGTCAATACCAAAGTTCAAGAAGAAAAATAAAGAGTGGTTGGAGGGAGAAATATCAATTTTCATCGAAAAGCAGAAAAAGGGTCGACCAAAAAAAAGTTACGATGAAGTTCAGCTAAGAACAAAGAGGACCAAACAGGAATCTATTCTAAATTCACATACGAATGCCAAAATAAAAGATAAATTTAAAGCTTTAGTAACACGTACGCAACTAAAGGAAGTAGAAAAAGTTATAGATGTATTACCAACAGCTTTTCCCAATCGATTACATCGGATAATCCAAAGCATAGTGACACCGAAATCAACATCGTCCTTTACCTCTGAAGATGCTTTAGCTCTAATATTAAATTTAGGATTAGCAAGAAACCAATACGAGATTTTGAGGAAATCTGTTAGCGAAAAAGGATATGATATCTTTCCCAGTAGCAAATCAGTGAGAGAAGCGAAAAGTAATATTTTACAGCCTATGGAGCACCCGGTTAATGCTTCTGTTAAAAGTGCTAAAGTTAATATATTGCAATTACTTAAAAATACTGCCTCTAGAATTATATTTACCTTCAGCAATGATAACATTGAAAAATGCAAAGACTCTGAACTTATTTTAATATTCAAATGGGACTGCGATGGAACATCAGGATTTTCGGAATACAAACAACTGGATGGAAGTAATTCTGGAAAAAATTATTCCTCGCTGTTTATAGCGTCTCTGGTACCACTTCGAACGCGCTTAAATAAGCCTTCCTCATCGACAAGAAATGACTCGCTTTTTTATGATATATGGATAAATTTAACTACAGGTTCCAAATTTTTGTGCCGTCCAATCCTTTTTGATTACACAAAAGAAACCACGGTTACAATAAACAGCATTGTCAACCAATTGGAAGAAGAAATTAAAGCATTGCCCCCAATATATGTAAAAGTATCAAACAGAACTATTAAAGTTACATTTCAACAACAATTAACGATGATTGATGGAAAAGTTGCAAACGCTATAACAGATACAACATCTATATGGAAATGTAATATATGTGGAAAAAGTAAGTTCACAATTTCAGGATAATTCTGAAGTCCTTGTTAATAAAAATTCTTTAAAATTTGGAATATCACCACTCCACGCAAGGATAAGATTTTTGGAGTTCTGCTTACATCTTGCATATGATATGAAGTACAGAAATATTCCCGGGCAGGAAAATGCTACAATTTGGAACTTCACGAATTACGAAAATAGGAGAAGAAAAGAATTCAATTAGAATTCAAAGAACAACTCGGATTAATAATTGATAAACCTCTACATTGCTATGGAAGCTCAAATGATGGAAATACAGCAAGACGTTTCTTTGAAAATCCGGAACTCACATCTTCAATCACAGGCATTGACTTAAATATTTTGAAGCGTTTTAAGATTATATTGGCAGCCATTAATAGAAAAAAACAAATTAATGCGGACAAATTTAAAATTTTTGCTTACGAAACTAAAGAACTACTTAACATTACATACCCCTGTAAATCAATGACTCCAACAATTCACAAAGTATTGGCTCATGGTAAAGAAATAATAGAAAATAGTATTTTTCCATTGGGAGAGCTAACAGAGGAAGCACAGGAAGCCCGAAATAAAGATGTTAAACATTTCTAACTCTTCAATACCCGAAAATGTTCGAAAATAGCGCAAAATATGGACTTAATGGAATATCATCAGATCCAGTTATATATTCTATAAGAACACGATGGCTACCAAAAATCACTCTTGAAATAGAAAAAGAGGATTCCGAAGCTAAGGAAGTTAAAAATTTGCTAACGTTTGATGTTTCTGATTATTTTCAAGAAAATCTTTAATAATATCTTAATATACGGGATATATGTATAATAAGTATGTAAATATGTAGAACAAATTAAATAAACATTACTCAAATAAAGAATTTACTACTTTATAATAACAAATATATACCTACATAATACATTAGAAAACTAAAATGTTACGTATACACACATATGGAAATATGGAACAAAATAGTGAATTTTGCAACTTTTGACGTGACTTGGTAGTTTTGAGGCCATTATATTACTATTATTAAATGACCTATATCAACATTTTATATATCGTTGAATTAGTAAATAAGTCTATTTTTATATTCTTTTAACATTTTTAAAGTATTTGCAAAATTAGTGGAGTTGTATAAAAAAATTATTTTTTTTTGGATTTTCAGCTATTTAAAAAAAAAAAAATATTTTTGAAAAATTACCAAAAATAGGTTATTGGAGATATTTTATTGATTTTTTTAGGAATGAAAGCTTAATTTGTGTTTTATACATTACATAAGAAAAAATATTAAAAATATTATGCTAATATACTTTTAATATGCTTTTAAAAATAGTTGTTAAAAAAACTGACTTTTAACATAAAATCTCCACTCCTGCATTCGTTTTTGGCCGGGCGGGAAGCAGTTTAGTGTTAAATCATTCTAAATCTATTTCAAATTTAAAAAAGCTCGCGTGAAATTTTTTTTATTAATCGATAAAAATGAAACTATTTTTCAAAATTGACAATTTTCGGCCAATGCTGGATGTAGGGTGCAAACTTAAATCAATTCAAAATTTCTTTATTAACCATTTATGAAGCCTTATCTTTTGAAATTAATAAGGAAAAAAAATTTTTATTGACGGAACTTTGAGAAAAAAGTGAATGAATTGTTCTATATTTTTGTAAAAAAATAGCCATTTTTCATGCCAATTTCAGAGTGCTGACTTTGAATATTTTTCACGTCTAGACGAATTGAGATAATCCAAAAATTCTTTCAGCATATTATTTTGAAATATGTAGCAAATTACAGAATATTTTTGAAAAATTTTTACCTCATATATCTCCGGACTTATTCCCGAAAAACGAAAGAAAGTCGAGCCAAAAAATCAAAAATTCAAAATTCAAGCGTAAATATCTTTTTAACTGTAAGAGATAACTTAAATGAGTAAGCTTATTTTTTCTTTATCTTGCCAAGCACTTTCCAGAAATATAAAAATCTTTAAAATCGGAATTCATTTGTACAAGTTACGATTTTTTTTAACTTTTACATACTCGAGGTAGTCAACTTTGACACCCTGTAGCTTATCTCGTGTTATCACAGGGTAACTACAAGGTGATTTTTCTGAACTCTACAATTCTTCTCCTCTACAACTCTTCCATACATTTCAATTTGATCCGACCAGTAGTTTAGGAGATTCAGATTTATTACCAAAAAATTTGCGTTTGACCCCACTGTGTACCGTACCACTGTTGATTGGTGCAGTACAGGTTTTTGAACAGTTTTGTTGTTTCTTAAAACAAAAAAAATCATATCCTTAATTCCCTTCTAAGAGAAAGGAAATAAGACGCAGTATTTTTTATATAGATTTATTGCTTAAAACAAAATATATTAAAAAAATACTAGTTCTTACTATCCTTCTAAAAGAAGAGAAGTAGGAAGTAACTATCGGATTTTTTAACAGGCAAGAATAAGACATTCCTGAAGGCCTTGAAGGCAGACTAGAATGAGCAACTATATCTTTAGGAAGGTGTAAATAGACCTCTTAGAAGGCCTGCACTATGGAAAACTTAAAATTTTTACCATTAGACCTACATATATAATATACATTTTTCGCTAATTCTTAAGCAATAACTGCCAGATACTTTTTTTGGCCAACCTCAAAATTAAAAAAAAATCCCAAAAAATTCCCACTCACCAAAAAAAAAAAAAAAATCGTTTTATTTTTGAAAACAATAAACTTTTTTGCCTTTAACAATTTTTGGATGAATATTTTTACATAACTACATATGTATTTCAAAAATAAGCACCTGATATACATAGGTATTAGGCTCTTTTTGTGGGGAGTATATTTAATTGGGAGCAGTATTAAAACTGTTCGAAAACAGTGCACACTATAATTCAGCTGTACTCTTTCAGGAACGATCGGAAATAATGAGTTAAGATGCTTCACGAAGTTCATATTGCATGCCATCTTGAAATTTGGTTTTTGTTGAACTCATAACCGAAAATAATCTTTCGACACATGCGCTATTTGGATCGTTAGCATATTAAGGACAGCTTGTGCAAGTTCTTTATAATTTTTTATTTAATTGCTAAATTTTATTTATTTAATAGCCAATGAAATTACAATTTCTTACAGGCTAGCATACATATTATTCTTAAAGCTATTTACAATAAAATGTTTTTCATAATCATTCAATAATAGTTATACTATTTAACTAAGTTAAAAATACTCCTCTTATTGCGGATTGTATTTTTAGTGAGAAATCAATATATGAATAAAAGCAATTGAATTAATTGCATATATGTCCCACGGATCAAAGTTGGCATAATTGGTTAGAAAATATTTGATTTTTAAAGGAGTATAATTTCTATTTGGACGATTTGGGATTACGAATTCGATCTTACGAAGCAGGAACTCGGAATTAATTTAATCGTTTACTAAATTAATAACAAATGAAATATTCATATATTTTCTCCTACTTTCTGTTATGTATTTAAGTTCTTATTATTACCAATTGTTATTTTCTATCTTACTGTCATCCTATTTTACACTACATTTTTATACTTTATGTTTATAATAAATCAGTCTAAGTCAAACACTCAACCTGTATTGGTTCTATACGTATTATTTGGCGACGAGAAGAAAGTCTTACTTTAATAATTAAAATTAAAGTCGAAATGACTGAAAGAAATGTGTTTGTCGGAAGTATATAATTCTTCACTGTAGGTGAAGATTTTTCATTTACATTAGAATACTTAATCATTTGCTGTCGTTAAACAAAATCAATGACAATAGTTCGAAAAAATAATTTTTAGTTAGCTTGGGAGGAAATGATCTGTTTAAATTTTTATCATCGTTAATAGCACCCAAAGTGGAAACTGATCCAACTATTATCTACGATGAATTGGTAAAAAACTTAACCAAACATTTTACACCAAAGAAAAACGTCATTGCTAAATGTTTTAAATTTTAAGAGGATGCAAAAACACGATGAAAATTTGCAAGAATATATAATTTAACTAAAACAAATGGCACAACATTGCGAGTTTAAAACATTTACGGACAAGGCCCCTCTAATACAATTTGTATGTGTCAACTGTACTAGAACTCAAAATCACATTTTAAATGATGATAAAATAACAACATTTGATAAAGCAACAGAGGTGGCAATGGCAATTAAAATGATAAGCAAAGATGTTAATATACTAAAAAGCATAATAGATGACAACAATATTCTTAAGTTTTTACCTCTTAAAAACTTTTAAATAAACCGCTACTTTGATTGCAAACAAAAGCAGTTTAGAAGTTTAAAAGTTGTAACGATTCTTTATTTTATTTAAAATGTACAAGAACAACAGTTTAAATAATCACTTGTGTTCTAATACACACATGCACTTAAATTACACACTTCATACAGCACACTTTAATAATGTACAAGAATATACAGCCAAGGCAGTTAATTTGTCTTTACTTAACGATTCTTCCAATTAGACTGACTCAATGGTGTTCTCACGGCCAATTTATATAAACTGCACTACCATCTAGATGATTCTCGAAAACTCTACTTCCTTCTACAATGTTCTTAACGGACAAACTAGTATATTCGAATTCTAGAGCTTTCGATGTTAATGTTAGCAGCTTCAACATTTAGTGTTGCTATACTTACAAACAATGGTGAAAGCTTTTCATTCAATGTTGTATGTTTAAAGCTATGTTAATAATTTCTACAGATATGTTAACTGCTGTTAACATAAACAGAAAGGTCGAGAAGCATTGACAAAGAAACAGAAAGGTTGAGAAGCATTATTTAATTTTAAACCAGCCATTAAAACCATTATATTTGAATTCAAGTACAATTTCGTAACACTGCCCCCCGCTTAAGCCTGTTCGTGCCGAATAGTAACAGATTCACTTCTTCCATAGGCAGCTAGTCGTTCTAGATGTACGACCTTCATTTTAAATCTCGAAGTCTTCTTAATATGGTACAAAAAACGGGTTGTTTTAATATATAATAAATAAGTTGCAGCAAACGCTATATTTCCAACGCAAAATCTTGTCTCATTGTGCTTCTGTACTCTACCACACAATTACATTCAATATAATTCCTTTTTATGTTCACCATCGTACTTACATTGTAGCGCTTCCATTATGTCATCATAACCATTTCTTTATTCGCTGGCATTCTTTCAAGAACTACTGCTGCATTTCCTTTTAAGGCCAATAAAAATTAGTGTTGCCATACTTATAAACAATGGTGAAAGCTTTTCATTCAATGTTGTATGTTTACAGCTATGTTAATAATTTCTAAAGATATATTAACTGCTGTTAATATAAACAGAAAGGTCGAGAAACATTGAGAAAGAAACAGAAAGGTTGAGAAGCATTATTTAATTTTAAACCAGCCGTTAAAACCGTTATATTTGAATTCAAGTACAATTTCGTAACAATATCAATGCAGTAACAAGTCTGTGGTGGAGCATGTAGCGACCCAATTTATTTATGAAGCTTAAATTTTTCTGTAAATCTTTTCAACATTTTCAATGTGGATTTTTTTTATTTCTTAAAGAATTTTCATTCTAGAATTCCACATTTGTTTATTCATATTTTTTATAGGTATTTTAGACAATCTATTTATATATATTTTATTTGGAGCATACTTTTTTTGGAAAACTGATTTGTTCATTTTTTTTTTTTTTTTTTTTAATAAATAAATAGGCAATAATTTTTCACTATATACGCTATGCTATGCCACGTAGGACAGATATTTTAGTTTTATTTTATATTTTCGGACTACATGGAATATGTTTACTCGATTCTATGTAAAAAGCCAATGAAAATTTTCAATAGTTTGAACTTAATTTTCTATTGTAACCGAGTAATTAAAAAAAAAGAGGGAAAACAATTTTTTGTCATACTTTCCTTTATTTCAGATATTTCTAATATTTTGCTTAAATATATTTAAATTTGTTTTGCATAAATAGCTACTTTTTTTGAAAACTAAAAATATTTAGAAAAATAATTATAGTTTTTCTATATTTGGTATTTCATTCCCACTGTGCATTTTATTCAAGCATTTAAAGAAAGGGTAATGCAGTGCGATTATTTCATGTGAAGTTGGTAAGAGTTTAATTTTTTTTTTATGTACACTAGTAGAGTATGTGTATGATAAGCAAATGTGTTAGTAAACTATAAAATTTCCAATGCTTAGAGGGGTATAAAAGGTAAAATTTGGTTAGAACCGACCTTTTTCATCATTTTGCAATTTTTTTTCACATTTTTACTTGGTTCGTGATTCGTGGCATAAAACGGAACACAAAATTACAAAATTCTTTGGAGGAAAAAAAAAGGAAATACTGTGTTTAGGAACATCTATATCCAAGATTTTATAAGTGAATATTCATGACACTAAAAAAATGTTTTCAGTATTTTAGAATTTTCTGTATAGTTGGAAAAAACTTTATTTTCTTTATATAGAAATAATAAATGCCTCATTTGAGAATTGAGGTTAGCTTGAGACTCCTTATCACCTCTGAAAATTCTTTTCCATCATATTTGTATTGGATCACAAATTTCAACCCTTTTTTTTATTGCCTATACCAACAATAACAAAGTTTTTACAGTGGAAGCAAAGAAAAAAACAAAAACACAAAAATAAAAGGGAAAAAGATCTATATGTCCAATCGACACAGTGCGGCAGAATCGAAATTTTTTGGAAATAAATCTGTAACTTCTGATCGGCTGGTTGGATTTTCAAGAAATTTGGTATAAGCATAGCAGAGGAGTGTAAAATATTAAGTTTGGAAGGGGGTACAACAAACCCCTCAGGGGCGGAGCTAAGGGGGCTCAAAGTTAGGTACCTCTGACAAAAAAAAATTTTAATCGCTTGCCAAATTTTTGTTTCTCGTCCGATTTCAAAATCATGAAAAACATGCTTACGTGTCCTATTAATCTCTTATAGTTTTCGAGTTATTTGCGTTTCAATTTTTAAGCATCATAATTTTGCATGTTATTGGTCCAGTTTTTTTCATATCTATCTTAGTATTTCCGACCGATTTTATTAGTTTTTTTTTTCTTAACTAGTTAAAGAACAAAATTATCTATTGAATAAAAAAAAGTTTGAAGTCGAAAAAGTATCTACAATCTTTTTTATCTAAAATAAAATTTTCTTTAGCAATATATAATAATTTTTCACTTTTCTGAAAGATAACTTCACAGAGATGACTTTAACATAAAAAACAAGCACAATAACTCAATTGGTCATGGTACGCACCCTCCCGAATTCGACCCATTTTATATGAAAGTTTTGATTTTAGACCATATTTTCTCCAATCCCAAAGCACGAATCCACAAGCAGAATGTATTTTAAGAATCTTCAATATGTTGTTAAAAGTTTTAAATCAAAATGTACGGGACTTCGGAAAAATGTGGATTCTATACCCAAAAAATGTAAAAATCACATTTTTAGGAATTTTCATTATTTTTTGGGAATTCAGGATATCCCTATCCCTGATTGAAATTTGGTTAACGCGCTTCTAATTAATTAATTTTAATTTAATTAATTAATAAGATCCACATTTCCTGCAAATTTCATTAAGATTTCTTTATAAACAAATATGTTATTACAATTAAAAAAAATTGTATTTTCTCCAAAAACCCCAAATTGGGCCTTTTGTTTGCTTTATTTCTGAATAGCGAAAGAAATTTTAAAAATATGTATTCCAAATTAAGCTTATCCTTTAGCATATATAATTTCTGATCTTTTGCAACAGATTTATGTCAATATCATGCCTCATTTCAGAAATATGCGCCTTTAAACTTTTATATTTCCAATTTATTGTACATATATATGACTATATATTTACAAACTTGCAACTTTTGCCTTTAGCTTTGCTTGAATAATTCCTTAGAAAATTATGAATATTTCTGTATACTTTTACTAACATCTATACACAAAATATTTTTATAAAAATAATTAATCAATATTTTTTATTTTTAATAGGGTTGCCACATTTTGCGAAATTTAAATAAATCTTTATTCTTCTCTAAGCATTCCTATATTTCTATTATTGAATTTAAAATAACAAAACAAACAAAAATTGTCTATTTTAAATTAATCAATATTATTATTTTTGGTATTTATCATCTTCCTTAATAAATATTCTATTTCTAATACGATTTTTTATTACTTATTTACATTAAATTTATGTAGACAATTTTTCTAATATTTTAAACTTATAGTACTTATTTTCTATAAAATAATCTGTTGTATCTGTATACATATCTAAAATAAAGGTCCTTCAAGTCTTCACTATTTTGAGTTGATGAAGCCTCATAATAAATCTAACGCTTTCTCATTGATGATAGTACAGGGTCTGATGATAACAATAGGCTATTAAAAATATCCTCGTTTTGTGACGTTCTGGAGCATTTCCTGGAGCTGAATAATTGAAAGTGCGTAAAATCTCTGTTTCTTGCTTCTTGAGCCTCTTCCGTAAGCTCTCCAAGTTCAATTATAATTTCGCCATGGCACAATACTTTATGTACTGTTGGTGTCATTTCTTTCCATGGATATAGAGTAGTTTAGATATTTCTGTTTCATATTCTCCAAATCGAGCAGAGTTAATTTTGTGCTTACTATTAATTGCCATTAATAGTATGTTAGTCCTTTGAAAGAGGTTGTAAATCATTTATTTGATCATTAATACATTCCACTAAATGCTTTGTTGTTTTCTTCGACTCCCTTGTGTATTCGAACCAAATAGGTCTGCAAAAATGTTTTGATCCTAGAGTGGTGTTAAGCCATATATCTTCAAATGAGTTTTTACACTTTGATGAAGATTGCTTTAAGGAATAAGATAGCATTCTTAATGGCACCAAAGATGCTATAAATACGCTTTTATAATCCGTCATTTTCTTACTTCCACTAGCATGCTTGTATTCAGGAAGGGCTGATAGTCCGTCACATCCCCACTTACAGATTAATACAACGTCGCTATTATTTACTTTTTCCAACTGATCTTCAAAAAAATCTGCAACTATCCTGGTAACTATATTCTCAAGCAAAGAAGATACCTCTACACATGCTTCCTTTTCGGTAACCGAAATAGATGGTAAAATAGTTTGCTTTTTTTTCTTGAATATCCTTGTATGATGGTAGAATTGAGTGTCCCTTTTAAAGCAGAGCTTTTCTTAAAATTTGATATTTGTTTCGGCTGAGGTCCAGTTCAAGCATTAAAGCAATTGCTTCTTCCTCTGTAAAATTGGATTGTGATGTTGGAGTAGGTACACTTTCGGCAATTCGTTTAAGACGTTTTGGTGATGCAGTTGACAGTATTTCAGCAATATTAATTGCACTCTTAGGTTGCTTCTTCTTTTTTAACATTTCTTTGAATGTCTCAGAAACTCCTTCATTCGAAATTATAGAAAGCTTATTGGCCAGTCTTTTCTTCTTAGATCTTGTACTTATATCATCATATGTCTCCAGCGTGCTCCAGTTGATATTTTGCACGCCGATATTTCTATATCAATATCCATCCAATCGGAATGTTTAATTTTTAATCTGTTAGTACGCTGATTCAAGGACTTCATTTTTACGTCATACAACTTTAAAAAGCTCTCTATCTGAGATTTACCAATGACGTCGACTTTTGCATGATATGTAGTTTTTATGAATTCCACTATAGCTTCTAAACGATTAAGATTATTTTTAGATAAACTCCACAGAACACAACACAATTGTTCATGTTTCAATGTAATCACCTGGTAATCAACTTCGTTATGATATTGATAAGGATTAGCTGCGCATTTATATATATCTATTAGATATATCGCACAGGTATATATATTTACAGGTATTCTGTGAATTTTCATTAGGTAAAATATCTGAAAGAGTCAATTTTGAAGAGTACCTATACCGAATTCATTGATATTATATATTGCTGTTAGGTATCACCGGAAAGGATATCTGTACATTGCCACTAGATCATAAATATATAAATTTTTAACCATCACCAATAGATAAATATATTTGTTAAATTTAGGTAAACACCATAAATGTAAACTAATAAAATACTTATTGATTAAGTTAAAATAGACATTTTTTGTTTATTTTGTTATTTTAAATTCATTAATAGAAATATATGAATGCTTAGAAAAGGATAAAGATTTATTTAAATTTGGGAAATGTGGCAACCCTATTAAAAATAAAAAATATTTATTAATTATTTTTATAAAAATATTTTCTGTATAGATATTATTAAAAGTATACAGAAATATTCATAATTTTCTAAGTAATTATTCACGCAAAACTAAATGCAAAAGTTGCAAGTTTGTAAAAATATAATAGTCATATATACAATAAATTGGAAATATAAAAGTTTAAAGGCGCATATTTCTGAAATGAGGCATGATATTGACTTGAATCTTTTTGTAGAAGATCGGAAAATATATATGCTAAAGGATAAGCTTAATTTGAAATACATATTTTTAAAATTTCTTTCGCTATATAGAAATAAACCAAACAAAAGGCCCAATTTGGGGTTTTTGGAGAAAATACAAATTTTTTAATTTGTAATAACATATTTGTTTATAAAGAAATCTTAATGAAATTTGCAGGAAATGTGGATCTTATTAATATAAATAAAAGCGCGTTAACCAAATTTCAATCAGGGATAGGGATATCCTGAATTCCCAAAAAATAATGAAAATTCCTAAAAATGTGATTTTTTACATTTTTTGGGTATAGAATCCACATTTTTCCGAAGTCCCGTAGATTTTGATTTAAAACTTTTAACAACATATTGAGGATTCTTAAAACGCTTGTCGATTTGTGCTTTGGGATTTGAGAAAATATGGTCTAAAATCAAAACTTTCATATAAAATGGGTCGAATTCGGGAAGGTGTGTATTATGACCAATTGAGTTATTGGGCTTGTTTTTAATGTTAAAGTCATCTCTGTGAAGTTACCTTTCAAAAAAGTGGAAAATTATTATATGTTGCTAAAGAAAATTTTATTTTAGGTAAAAAAAGTGTAGATACAAAAAGTCTTCTTTTTTGCAATTTTCAAATTCAAAATCGTTTTTTTTTTTTTGGACTCGGTAAAGATATCGACTTAAAATTTGTTTATTGAATACGTAATTTTGTTCTTTAACTAGTTAAGAAAAAAAACTAATAAAATCGGTCGGAAATACTAGGATATATATGAAAAAACTGAACCAAGAACATGCAAAATTATGGTGCTTTATAGGTCTTGTCATGGCCTACAACAATATATAAAAATATTTGAAATCGGACGAGAAACAAAAATTAGGCAAGCGATTAAAATTTTTTTTTATGTCGGAGGTACCTAACTTTGAGCCCCCTTAGCGCCGCCCCTGAGGGGTTTGTTGAACCCCCTTCCAAACTTAATATTGTACACTCCTCTGCTATGCTTATACCAAATTACATGAAAATCCAACCAGCCGATCAGAAGTTACAGATTTATTTCCAAAAAATTTAGATTCTGCCCCACTGTGCAATCGAATGTACGTAAATTACATTTATATATTTTGACGCTCTTAACATTTAATGAGAGTGTATGGTGGGAACTTAAACAAAAGAAAAAATAACACTTAAAAAAGAAAAGAATTAAAAATATATGTAATAACGCCTAAAGTATACCAACAATATAAATCAACATCACGAAAAAGGAAATCGGAACATCATCAACCTCCCCCACTGGCCGACTAGCAAGACGCTGGATATAAATGCATGCTGAAGCCATTCAGTACCACAGAATTACCTTTACATATGTAAAGAAGTGACATGCTAGAAGTCAACGGCAAATCAACTGGGGAAGGAGAGAATATCGCGGATTTAGTGGAAGCCAAGAGCAGAATGGAACGAGGTACAATAGAGAACGACGTAACAACCAAGCACAACAATATCAACAAAATAGTCAACAAAGAGAAATCAGAGGTTTTACGTGTGGAATATGACCATATGAAACTGCAGAAAACAGATAAAGCTTAAAGATGAAGAATATTCGCATAACGATTATGAAGATAAATTTATTGTACTAATTGGAAGAAGCTGGCTCGATATACTGATTCCATCATGGCGAAATTTCTTTATGTTCAATGTTAGTAACTTGTCATGTAATAATGTTAATAGAAATAGAGTGCTGGAGTTAAAAAATAAATACAATGTTGTATTTAAGAAACCTAATAGTTGTGATGTCATTAAAAATTTTAAAGCTGAAATTTTATTAAATTATGACGCATATCCTATTTTTTGTAAAGCCAACGTTGTTCTATATAGGTTAAGACCTAAAGTTTAAGAGGAGATTAATAAATTGTGTAATGAAGGAGTTTTAGTACCAGTTACCTGCAGTAAATGCAAAGCTAGCACTTTAGTTGTTGTTAATAAACCAAATGGATCGGTTAGGCTTTGTGTTAATTGCAAAAAAAGAATAAAAATTTTTAATTAGCAAAAATATACCTACTCCAAGAATGGATGATATTTTTGATAATATGTTGGGTTGGAGAGTATTTTGTAAATTATTAACAATAAATACTCACATTGGATTACACAAATACACAAGACTTAAAACTGCACCACAGTTATTTAATGGTATAATATGTGAAATTTTTAAGGATTTTGAAATAGTTCATATTTATTTTGACGACATATTAGTAGGAGGTCCAAATGTTGAGGAGTGTGAGCATAATTTAAGAAAAGTTTTTGATAGACTTTGTGAATATAATGTCCGGGTGAATGAAGAAAAATGTACATTTTTTCAGAGGAACTAGTGTATTTGGGGTTTAATATTAATAGTGAGGGAATTTGATCGAACAAAGAGAAGATACAGGCTGTTTTGTATGTACCAGAGCCTAAAAATAAGACGCAATTAGCTTCATATTTTGGTATGCTTAATTTTTATCACAAATATATATCAAATTTGTCAAGTGAATTAGCATGTTTGTATGAGCTTAACAGCAAAAACAAGACATGTTTTGGGCTACACAACATGCAAAAGTATTTGAAAAAAGCAAAAAGTTATTATTAGATATAACCACTTTGGATCATTATGACCCCTCCAAGCCGATATTTATAGCATGTGACGCTAGTCCATATGGAGTTGGAGCATTTCTGTCTCATGTAATTAAAGGTGAAGAGAAACTTGTAATTTTTGTATCAAGCACTTTATCTGCTGCTGAAAAGAATTACTCTCAACTCCATATATTTATATTTATGGACTAATTTTCACTATTCAAACGGATCATCAACCCTTACGGCCAATCTTTGAAGATAAAAAAGATGTACATGCAGTGGCAGCAAACCGGCTTCAACGTCGGACCATAATTTTATCAATGTATAATTATACAATATGCTACAGAAAATGTTCAGAAATGAAACATGGTGACGGTTTGTCAAGATTACCGTTAAATGACCCAAACGTAGAAGTAATGCGTATAAATAAAATAGTTTCGGAAATCTATGAAATGAGAAATGATCCGATTTTGAATAAGGTTTACAAATATGTTAGTAGTGGAAAATGGACAGCACAGGTTAAGGAAGATTTAAGACCATTTTATATCAAAAGTTACTCTTTAGGTACAGAGAATAGGTGTTTATACTACGCAGAAAGATTTGTTATTCCTAGGAGTATGGTACATAAAATCTTAGAATTATTACACGAATGTCATGTTGTAATTTTTGATTTGCCTACTACAATAGTTAGTGACAATGGGACACCTTTTAGTTCTGATTATTTTGTAAAATTTTGTAAAACAAAAAATAGTAGTGCGGAACGGGCCGTTCAAACAGTTAAACATTCGCTTAAGAAGTTTATGACAGATAATAAAATAAAAGAATTAACTTTAGTGTTAAAATTGAATAACTTCTTGTTACAATACAGAAATACTCTATCCATAGTTACGAATGTGGCACCATCAAAAATGTTATTTACATATAAACCAAGAACATTATTAGACATTTTGACTCATCCGAAAAAAGTAGAAAATACAGACAAAGAACAGCGAGTTATTCATTGTCAGAATATATCAGAACAGAATTTTAAAAAATGAAAACATTTAATGAAAATGAAAATGTATTATATCAAAACGTATTTTCTAACTACCTTAAAGGTATTTAGTATAGGTTAATGGTAATAGGAAATATATATATATATATATATATATATATATTCAGGCAAATAATTGTAAGCTATTAATATAATTTATATTGTAATAAAAATATATATATTATTTCATAAAATAAAATTAAATTTTTATAAGAATCCCTTATTCTTATAAAAGGGCAAGGGGATGCTATGTATTTAAATTCTTATTATTACTAATTGTTATTTTCTATATTACTTTCATTATGTTTTACATTGCATTCTTATACTTTATGTTTATAATAAATTATATATATAATAAATCAGTCTAAGTCAAACACTCAACCTGTGTTATTATTGGTTCTATACATATTACTTTCAAGAGTAGGAAGAACAAAAAGCTACAATCGATTTTCATACGGTGGTAAAATAATATTAAGATTCCACGGAAAATTAGGAAGACAAAATGAGAGAAATTGTTTCTGAACCGATTCAATTTTCTTTACATGAACTTCATATTGAAGATCCCAGACCACGGAAGCATATTCCAAAATTGGCCTTACGAAAGATGTGAATAATTGCTTTGAAACGTAAGGATCATTAAATTCTCCTTCTCAGAGCTTGGGGAAACCTAGAACTCCTTTTGCCTTATTAAAGATTTGTGAGACGTGGGAATTAAAGAATAGTTTACAATCAAGCAATACACCCAGATCAAGAAATTCTTCTACTAGATCAAAATTCATTTATTGTGTATCTACAAAATACTGGACTTTTTTTGTAGAACATCATGTATTTACACTTTCTTAAAGTCAGATCCATTAGATTCATCACACACCAATCAAAGATTGTCAAGATCTGATTAGAGTAAGGAACATTGATATGTAAATTGTATACATTTGTCCAAAATTTCAACTTTACTAACTAAACAAAAGTAAAATTATTACATGATATCACAAAAAAATACCAAAATATTTTTGATATCCACAACAAATTCCCCAATCCCCAAACCAAAATTTGTATCCTTTCCTACAACAAAAATTCCCCAAATTTAGGGTTAAAACTCGAGCTAAAACCTGTGTACAAAATTAAATATTTCTATGGAAATGTAAATTTTTAAACAAATTGTATTATCACGACTTGATGTTTTGTCAAAAGTCCACAGATAAGTTTTTTTTTTGTATTCAACTTTAGTTTTAGTTGACCAAATAGCAGTTGCTACTGGATATCTTGTAGTCTCTTCTATGTTATTGCAACTTCAATAGATCTCATTATATGGGAGTCTTTTAGCATGTATGTCAATAGGCCAGACCTGTAATCACGATCGACATCATCCTCACCAAACAGTTACCCGTAGAATAGAATAGGTTTAATAAAACAGTTTCATAATCAATATACATTTCTAGGGTTTAATCCCCAATTTAGGTCAATTGCCTTTTTGCAGCAATATAAAGCAGTAGCTGCTTTTGTGGTTCTTGAAATAGTATTCAGCTTCACTAACAATGAGACACCGTTGATTTTCAGGGTGACAAATTTCGGAATTTTGTATCTCCTAGTGAAGAATATCAATACTGTTTTGGTTGGATTAACTCCCAGTCTACAACCTTGACACCATTTCAATACTGAACTCAGAGCGGAGTTCACTTCCAGTACTTCCGAGAGAAATTTAGCACATTTGCCAGTAGCTGAGATTGATGTTGAGATTCTAAAGTAGTGGAGACTGTACACCACCTTGTAATGTGCCTCGTGTTGCTACTTTGTGAATATTGGACACCTACACTAGATTTAATGCGCCTAAATTTGAGTACAAATTTTACGAATGCACACTGGTCTAAAATCAAATTTTTCTGGCATAAATTCAAAACGAGTTGTTATTGCCTCTTTGAGGTTATGTCGAAGTCATTTTATCTAAAATTAACACTAGTATTTATTAATAGCGATTTTAAGTATTTTTGCTAAAACATTCATAATTCTACTACAAAAGATATATTTTTTTAATATGATATTTAATTATTTGCTTTTGGATTTTTTTTATTTTGCAAGTTTTTATAATTTTATTGATTAGTAAAACTAACCAATAGGTTAGAACATAATATTTTCTCCTACTTGATTTTAACTGAAAGAAAATTAACGATTGCAAGAGTTTACCAAAAAATGCTGGCACTATCTAAATTGTTACATTAAATAGATACTTTGGCAAACACTTTCGCGTTTTTACATTCGTGCAAGTTCATCCAAACATAACTTTTCTTCCATCAAATAACCCACATGAACACAAAACTTAAAAATAACAACAAATACACGACTTATATAAAATTTAAAACAAAAATTAATACTAAACTACCAATTTTAATGCCTTGTCAGACTGTCAACGTTACCACATTATATTTTTTAATATATGTTCTTGATTACTTGGTCTGTTATAATTTATAAAATATATTCACTTTTTACAATTTCTTATTTTGGAATTACTGCCAAAAAAAAAATGGATTTTTAACCAGCGTGGACTGTTTCGTTTATGAAGTTGATGTTACGCCTTTTTGACTTTTGCTAATATGGATGTAATTTTTGAAGATATGAATATGAAATTTTTCGTGTATATGTAGTTTGGATCAGTATATTATAATCCAGTAAAAAAATCTTTTGATTTTTCAGTGGTTACGGCCTTTTTCATTTTAGGTGACGATATATTCCTTAGAGTGTACACAGAAAAAAATTCTCCAAATAATTTGTCAATAAAATGATTAATTAACTTTATATTGAAATTTAATTATATTATTAATTAATGTTATTAACTTTCTAATTGGTTTACAATTTTTTGACAAAAACAACTTTAGCGCATTCAGATTACATAATTTCAGTCCGAAATTACAAACGAAATCCAGACAGTTCATATTGGTTAAATGACATTTGATGTAATTTCGTGAACAGCTGATACTTTTTGTTTACATCAATTTGTGGAGAATATTGATTAAAAGATATTGTTTTTGTCAATAAAATGTTTTTTTTTTAATTTTATTATTATTATTATTATTATTATTATTTTTGTTTTTGTTATATCATCCTAGGTCATAAAGGCACTCAGATAGGATAATATGAAAATCTTTATGTTTTCGGGAATTAAATATAAGTATACTATATATTAAAATTTATTTACAAAGGACTCTTGCAGAAACATTACACACATTCAATGTATGTTATACATAAACTACATATATGATTATATTATTATATATATCCTATTGAAAGTCACAGATAATCACATGTGAGCTACATGAGAAACTCGACGCCAAAGGTTACAAAAATTGGATGTATACGTGATTATCGGTAATTTAATAGAGAGTATATAATGCTAAGATGAAACTATATACTAACTTTCGTTTCCCAATAAAATTTGGAGATTTTATATTTTTTCATCGAATTTTACTTGTATTGTATTATATTATTTAAATATTTTTAATTATTAAATAAATAATTACATTAAAATCCGTGCGTTTTTATTGAAGGTAGGATTTAATTAATTGTAGAATTGAATTAATACTAATCTTAGATGATTTGAGGCAAACATTCAATCATAATTATAATTTACTTGATCAAACAATTTAATTGAAATTTATGCCAAAATCAATTATTCTAGTTAATTCATATTATCATTGGTGATTGGAGCAAAATCAAACAAAAATTTAATTAATATAAACAATTTCGTAATTGAAGTCCATTTATTTCATGTGGATCTTTTTCGCTAGATTTTCCTATCATAGGGGCATGGGTATTGGGCAGATCATTCATATTGAAGGCTGATCTGATATATGTGTTGTAAGGAACCTCCAGATAGCCGTGTTTGCAGCTGGGGTAAACTTAGTCGTGTCCAAGGTTCTTACATAAAGTAACAACATTTTTATTTTAATTTTTACTCTTGTTTCTTTATTACTTATCACTATATCTATTTTTTTCCCACAAACTTCTTTCTACGGTGAGACAGTGCTGTTTCGTAAAGCCTCCGTGTTGCCTTGCCGGTTCTATACCTCCTATTTACTATATTTAATCTTGGATGTAATCCGAGATTTTCTTTAGTCCCTATATTTTCCGAGTAAAAAATTCCAAGAAAATATTCTATCACTTATCCCTGAGCAGTGTATATCTCCTACCACTTCAACCAGATTGTAAACCTTCTTGAAGCTTTTAATCTTACTGATTGTAAATCAGTATACCCTACGTTGAATTGATGTAATCTCTTTTGTCTCCTTTATGTTCGCTGCTGTAACAGTTTCGTTGATCTATGTAGGAGTGTCTGTGTATGTGGCTTCTTGTTGGTTTATCTTATCTCCTTTTTACTTGCAATATTTAAATCTTTCCTCTGCTTCTCTGCTCGCTGCTATCTTACACTCCTGTGTATTTCTCCCTGCTGCTTTTCCTCTCTACTGTTGTGTTCTCGCTCTGCTACTCGCCTGCTCAGCTGTGACGATGTAGGCATTGACGTCTTCACTCGGCTTTTCTCACCGCTGCTTTTTACTGGTACTTCTGCCTGCCGCGTTATCTCATAATTAACTCTTAAATGACGAGCATGGCTATTTAAGGTCAAACCCTCCATCTGCCCCTGACTTGAATGCTTTGACCTGTGTACCCCATCGACCTCCGGAACACTTTGTTCCATTATTTACCCCATCGACCTCCGAAACACTTTATTCCATTATTTACATCACTGACCTCCGGAACACCTGAAATTAAAAGAGTTATATAGGCGAATGTAATTCGTCCCCAAATCTGGATGGATGTAATCCATCTCCCGATCAGTAAAGCGAAAATGTATCATTTATTTTATTCTTGTGTTTACATTTCAAAAAGTTATTCTTTATAATTATGTGGCTCAAAATTTCAAGAATTTTGGTCCTCACAGTGTCTATAATTCTTTTCAAGGTTTTCAATAAGAAGGAGGATAGACTAATTGGCCTAAAGTCCTTTGCTTTAGTACGAAACGCCTTTCGTCCGTTAAGAATGAAGACAATTTTATAAGTTCTCCATGTCGATGGGACATCTAAACATGCTTTGGATATTACTAATAGCCAAGGCATTAAAACATCAATGTTAATCTTAAGGTCAGCTAGGATTTTATCATTTGGGCCTGGAGGTTTGAAGGGTTGAAATCTTTTAACTGCCCATCTGAATGAGTGTTTTGTTATATGTATACTCGATATACTCTGTACAACGGTTTTCTGAAGCTCCCCTGGAAGAATATTTATTTTTTTGCAGCCCGGGAAATGTGCTAAATATTGGGAGAGCGAGAAATAAACAAAATTCTCAAAAATAAGTTCAGTTTCAAATGTTTTGAAAAACACACACGAAAGTTTGTATGCATGTACAATTTTTATTATTATTATTATTATTTTTATTATTTCGTTTATGATGGTTTTACATTTAAAAAATTTTTTATAATAAATGCGATAGGTCTAGGGTTATCAGACTGCTTCTTCATAGAGAAAGCTTACTTGGGTCCAGAGTTTCTTATGTGTTGCCTGAAAAGAGAGATTATAGAATTGAAGAGATAGAGTGAAAGAAAAATAGAAAATAGTAGAAAAAGAAGGTTTAGGATGCAAATAGGGAAAGTAGAGAATAGAAGAACTAGGCCGTGGAGGCCCTATGTGGTTCATTTATGAAAAATTTTGATTTCCTGATGAAGAGAAGTTTGTTTAGAGCTTTATCGGATAGTTCGCAGAGGTCATTATAAAAAGACTTTCCAAGATATCACTGCCTATGACTTTTCAAAGCGAGGCAACCACAAAGAACGTAAGCTACTGAATCCTCTATATATACAGTAATTATTATGACTAAGTCCTAAACGCCGTTCCCTACTAAGACCCAGAAGAAACTTTGTTCTCTTCCGAATAAATTTTGACCATAAAGTACTGGACACTGAGCACAAATTCTCTTGTGACTATATTACTTGAGCCCTATTTGAAAATACATGTTTTACATGAAGCTTACAGAATGATAGAGGAGATCCGCAATATTATTACACCCAGGTGAGTGTAATGTTCGAATGTCTTGCCTTCCCATTCAAGGGTGCCCAGCATTCATGGACCAGTGTTGACGTAGAGTGAATACTTGTCAGGGATTTAACAGCAGGTTGGCTGTCAGTAATAACACGAATATTCGTTCAGAAATCCAGTAATACTTCAGCCAATTCATCGTCCTCTTAATGACCGATATCTCAGCCTGGAGAATACTACAACCATCCGGGAGCCTAAATAATACTTTCATACCTGTTTCCTCTACAAAGAATCCACCTCCTACCCGGTTCCCTTTTCTAGAGTCGTTAGTGAAGACCCATAGGTAATTAGGATCTAAAATGACATCAGTATTGCCCTGATAAACAATCCTGAAGTTCACTTCAAAGAAGGGATTTGGAATACAGTAATCTATATGGTCTTTAAGATCTTCTATGATCCCGAAAATACTGGAGTGACCATACGCCCTATTTTTTCAGACAACTTTATCGCAGTGGTGATAGCGGTTTGTTCTACCAACAGATTTTTTGGAAGTCAATTTAGCGTTACGAATACCGCCTTAGTTGGAGTTGTTTCCATAACTCCCGTCAGGAGAATAACACATGTTCTCATGACCTTACCAAGGACGTAACAAGTGACATTATGTCCAGTGCTTGCCACCATATGAATGTCATATGTAAATATTTGTCTTACGACCGTTCCGAATAGCTAATTTACCTGTATTGGCCTCATACCCCTTTTCAGCCTTTGCCCTTTCTACATACATAGATAGCCATTATGGCCTTAGAGGCCCTTGTCTGGATATTCTGATTCCAAGATAGTTTCTTATCAAGAATAAGACCTAGTGTAGTGTGTTTGACTAGTCGAAGTTGCATGCCATCTGCATGTAAATTAATACTTCTACATTGTTGAAGTATTTTGTCCACACTGCATAATAGCTGAACAGCATGTATTATGCTGCCTCAGCACTCTCCCATGATACACATATTATATGTGTATTAGTGTATAATTGTGTGTAATTATAAGCTAGGTTAAGACTAGCTTTAAGTTTGAAATGAATTTAATTAATAAAGAAACACTTAAAAGGCACAGTCGCGTTAGCTGCAGTCTCAAAAAAAAAAATTAAATAATTTCATATTTTTTTATATTACATGGCGATCCTGCGGTGTTAAGAACTTTCCTTTTCAAAATTATTTACCTTCTTAAAAGTGATGCATTAACGAAAACAAATAAAAAACTAGAAAAAAAATAATAAATAAAAGCAGTAATCAAATCAAATGTTGAAAATCAAATTATAATGTTTAACATATAAAATAATTACAACTACTACAGCAGCAACAACAACAATAATTTTATACAAAATTTAATGTAAAATAAAACTAATAAAAACGTTAATTATTTCTAAAACATATTAATAATTAAAAAAATATATAAAATAAATATATAAAAAATGTGTTAAATTAAAGTGCGCGAAGTCAGGGCATAAAGGAATAACAAAATAATCAACCTGGACTGCAAATGAATTAAAAAACTTTTCTACACAACAAACTAATCAACTTATGGATCCTCATGATAACACTAGCTGGACTGTAGAGTCTATAGACAAATTAAGTAAGTCTTTGTTTGTGTAATTTACTTTAAAATAGAAATCTAGCAATAAATTAAAAAAAAGAGAAAACTTTTATATTCATATATTTAAAAAAATTTTTGTTAGAAATTCGCTAAGTATATATTTATTCATTTAACTTTACGTTATTCTTATTACTATAAGACAATATTTTAACTAAACCTAACAAGGACAAAAAAATGATAATGGATAAATAACCACCAGCAAAAGTGGTATTACATAAATAAAAACTTAAAACAAAAACATTTTACTAAAAACTAAATAACCGCTGTATACATACGTGTCCCTGCAGTGGTATAATATAAAAGGATCATCAATTGGTGATGACCGACGTATGCCATTGCCACTATTCACCCTGCAAAAACATGGTGACGGTTGTAATGACATATGTACCCTTAAATCTAAGTATTAACACGCCCCAGGACGAAAACATACTAACAAGTCGCTGGGCGTGTAAACTTAGGTTAAGTTAAACTATTGTAAACTTGTCATTTGCTATTGTAAACGGTCACGTAACTAACGGACGCAACAGTTCTAGTGGTTGTTAGAAACGTCTTTATCCATTGTTTTCTTTTATATGTATAAAATGTTTTTATAAAACCTCTTATCTTCGTAAAGTAAAAATAATTATTCCTTTACGAAATATTTTTATTGATTATTAATTAATTGATTTTGTTTATAAATAAACAACAAAATCCTTTTCCCTTTTAACTTTATAGTATTGTTATTTGATTGTTCAATTATATATCGATATTAATGATATGAACGGTGAAATTAATCAATAAAACAAGTAAATCTTAAAAGCACATTTCTTTTTTATCTAGTTGATCGGATCAACTTTGATTAGTTTAGGGATAATAGAGCAAACTACGACTCGGAAAGTCTTTAATTAGTTTAATAATTTCTGTTTTTTTTATATAACATTTAATTTAATAATTTCTATTATACTACTTACATTCTATGCTAATTCACTTAGCATTTTCTTTATTACATATATCATTGATTCTTTTATAAACCAATTATTAAAATGGGCGGAACGGATTCAAAAGTTGAATATCCAAATGCGAACGTCGTAAACGACATTGTGGTCAAAATTTAATTACCTACCGTATATTTCATAATTATAATATGTTTAATAGCTATGCAACCTTATACCAGTTGGTCTTTAAGAAAGTCATATACTAGAGCAGCATCCTTGGCAACCAATTTAGACAAAGTCTAATCATCGCCACAGCACTCTGGTTATGTACTAATTATTAATACTACTTAGTATTACTACTTATGATTTTCTGAAAAAAAGTTCATAACAATTCCAAAAACTATATATTTTTTTACAACATTTCTAACACAACTTCGCGTATAATTATATAACATTTAATGGAATGGGAAACTATTGTATTCAAAGCAAAATCTATAAAAGAAGAATTTTTTAAATCATATAAATGCTTAAACGTTGACAGGGAAACAAAACCTGAAACTGTTAATAAGCATATCAATATTCTTCAAAATCAGCTAGAGAAACTTAGAGTACTGAATGCGAATTACAGTAGACTAACAAAATCTCACCAAACCTCTGCTGATAATTTTTATTCAGACCTACGTGAAAAACTAATTTCAGTAAGTTATAGAAAAAACTTAAAAATCCTTATACCCCATTCCCTTCATGAACCAATAGTGTTCAATATATTACCCGAAAAAGAAACCAAAACCAAAATGCCTCAAACCTTAATAGAATTTTTAAATACTGCCTCTAGGTTAATCCCAGATTTCGACGGAAATTCTGAAAACCTACAGAGATTTATCGATGCCATTAACTTAGTGGACTCCATAAAAGATATTCATGAGTCGGTAGCTGTTAACCTAATCAAAACAAAATTGAAAGGAATAGCAAGAAATTTAATTTCCTCAGAAACGACACTAGTCCAAATAATTTCTAAATTAAAAACAACCGCTAAAGGTGAACCCGTTGATGTCATTAATACCAAACTATTGAGCACAAGGCAATCCGGAAAAAATGTTAATTCCTATACCAAAGAAATGGAAGAATTAACAAAGGAATTAGAAACTGCTTACATTAGAGATGGGTTACCCCATGAAATAGCCAATAAATATGCCACTCGTTCAGCTGTCATGGCAATTACCAAAAATGCTTCAAATGATAGAGTCAAACTGATCATGGAATCAGGGACTTTTAAGAATATGAACGAAGTGTTAACAAATTTATAAGCAGTTGTACCGAAGAATATGCTCAAGAAAATTCCATTCTTGCATATGGTTACAGTAATAACAATAGTAACCAAAGCAGAAACAACAAATTCAACCAAACAGAAATATTCCCCACTATAGAAATAATATTCAAAATAGGAACAATAACGGATCTTATCGTAACAATAATAATGATGGCAACCGTTATAATAATAATAATTACAGTAACAATAATCCTGGTTGTTATCGTAATAATAACGATAATAGAAACCATAATACCAATCGTAATAATATACAAACTAGAAATATTAATATGACTGCTGAAAACAACTCGGGAAACGGGCAAGCACCCCTAAGTACTCAGTAGAATCCAAAACCTACAATATTAATTTAAATTTATGTAGCCACTTACGCTGTAGAACTACTCTAAATGATACAATTTCAAATTTTTTAATAGATACTGGCGCTGATATTTCAATTGTCAAGCACAACCAGGTTTTAAATTAATCCATAAATGTCTATAAGAGAAAAAATCTAAACGGTATTGGTCAAGGCTTAATTTCAACTTTAGGTAGTGTAAAATCACAATTAAAAATAGACAAATATCTTATATCTCGTACATTTCATGTAGTAAAAGACGATTTTAAAATACAGGCAGATGGAATAATTGGAATGGATTTCATACGGAAGTATAATTGTATTTTAGAATATTGCAATGATAAGGATATAATAATTCTTAGATCAAATGAAATTGATCATGATATTGGAATACCTCTCAGATCTGAAGTGATAAGATCCATAAAATTTGAATCATCAGAACAAGATGTATTGATACCTTATCAAACAATCCAAGACGGCGTTTATGTCGCAAACACTTTAACTTTAAATTCAAATCCTTTAGTAAAAATAGTAAATATTACTGAACAAGATTTAATAATCTCTGATATTAAACTTGTAACCGAAACTTTAAGTGACTACAAGATTGTCAAAGAAAATTTTAAGCCTGACAAAACCAAAGAAAAAATGGAAAGACTTTCCAGAAACTTTCCATCATTTGTTGAAAAAGATATTAGATCATTATGTAACGAATTTATAGATATTTTTGCATTAGAGTCTGAAAGTATATCTGTCAATAATTTTTATACTATAGAATTCCACATTCCCAAAAAGAAGAAGTAAATAATCAGGTTGATAAGCTTATTAGCGATGATATTATTGAACCATCAATTTCAGATCACAATAGCTCCATACTGTTAGTGCCAAAGAAACCTTTACCTGGTACCAATCAAAAGAGATCGAGATTAGTAGTAGACTACAGAGCAGTTAATAAAAATCTAGTAGCAGATAAATTTCCTTTACCTCGAATAGATGACATTCTTGATCAATTAGGTAGAGCTAAATTCTTCTTTTGTCTTGACCTGATGTCAGGTTTTCATCAAATAGAACTCGAAGAAGAATATAGAGATATTACATCATTTTCCACAGATAAAGGATCATTCAGATTCAAAAGATTGCCGTATGGTATAAAAATAGCCCCAAATTCTTTTCAACGTATGATGTCATTAGCATTTTCTGGTCTATCTCCAGCACAAACATTTGTATATATGGACGACCTAGTTGTAATTGGTTGTTCTAAGGAACATATGTTACGTAGTTTAAAAAAATGTAATTAAAGTGTGCAGAAAATACAATCTAAAATTACATCCAGATAAATATTCATTCTTCTGTACTCAAGTAACCTTTTTGGGCCACAAATTTACTGATCAAGGTATTTTGCCTGATGATAGCAAATTCTCTATCGTACAAAACTATCCTACACCTAAAAATGGTGATGAAGCTAAACGCTTCGTAGCCTTTTGCAATTATTACCGAAGGTTCATACCAAACTTTACTGAATCATCAAGACATATAACGAGATTGTCTAGAAAAAATGTACCTTTTGAATGAACCTAAGATTGCGAAAAATCTTTCCAATACCTTAAAGATCAGTTATTAAGTCCAAAAATACTTCAATACCCAGATTTTTCTAAAACCTTTTATATTGCAACAGACACAAGCAAATACGCTTGTGGAGCTGTCCTTAGCCAAGAAAAACAAGGTATCCTAATGCCAATTTCTTCTATTACAGAGCAGGAATTAACTGCAATACATTGGGCTGTGAAATATTTCAAACCCTTCATTTATGGCAAAAAATTTGTAATACAAAGCGATCATAGACCCCTCACCTACCTATTTTCTCTAAAGAATCCATCCTCAAAGCTCATACGTATGAGACTTGTCCTCGAGGAATACGACTTTGTAGTCGAGTATATTAGGGGTCAGGAAAACACAGTGGCAGATGCGCTGTCACGCATAGAGTTTCAGGATATCAAAAATATTGAAGTCAACACAGTGCTAAAAGTCAATACCAGACTACAGGCAAAAACAAACGGAACAAATACAAATAAAACTTCTATACCGTTAGTAGAATCAGATCATTTTAATGTATAAGAGGCTATAAATGCCCATGAGCACCGTAAAATACCTCGATTGTATTTTACTAAGGATAAAGTAATTATCCATAAAGGAAAGCAAGTACTTTCCGAGTTTAAGTTGAAAGACCTTATTATTAATAGAAATGTCGACTTAGGTCACCTCTTTCTAAAGCTTGAAAAAATAGCTAATAATATTGGCCTTACAACATTGCTACTTTCACTAGATGACAGTGTGCTTAATTACCTAGGAACTAATATTGAAACCTTCAAAAGTAAGGGTAATGAAATCTTGCAAGATTCTATATTAACAATTGTGCTCGTACCAAAATTAACTAGTTTCATCTGATTCCGAAAAATTGAGAATTATGCAAAAATAAAATGATGATCCCACTACAGGTGGACATCCAGGCATAACTCGAATGATTAAGAAAATAAGACTTCAATATCATTGGAAAGGCATGACTAGAGACATAGCAAAATATGTCAAGCAATGCTTCGAATGCCAAACCAACAAAACCACGGTTAAAGCAAGGAGCCTCTTATTTTAACACCAACTCCTCAAAAATCTTTTCAAAGAGTAATAATCGACACTATAGGACCTCTTCCACGGTCACAGAATGAATACACTGTGACTATAATGTGCGATTTAACTAAATATTTAGTGGCTATACCCATAATAAATAAATATGCCAGAAACGTTGCAAAAGCCATTATGGAAGATTTTATTTTAATATACGGTCCAATGGATACCATAGTAACGGACCTAGGTACTGAATATATAAATCAAGTACTTACGAAACTATGCAAGCTGATGAAAATAGAGAAAATACACTCTACTGCTTACCATCATGAGACACTCGGTACAGTTGAGAGATCTCACAAAACATTTAACAAGTATTTAAGATCTTATGTTTCATCAGACAAATCAGATTGGGATAATTGGTTGAAATTTTTTGTACACTGTTATAATACAACTCCATCTACAGCTCATGGATATTGTCCATTTGAATTGATTTACGGAACAATTCCAAGAGAGCTTGATTTTACCAAAACCAATCGCATAGAACCCCTTTACAACATTGACGCTTATGAAAAGGAAGTTAAATTTAGACTCCAAGTAGCCCAACGTCGAGCCGCTAGCTTCATTGAAAATGCTAAACTTCTGAGACAGAAAACATCCAATGATACCTCAAATCCTGTTACACTTTACGTAAATGATTCTGTTCTAACCCGCAACGAAGCAGGACATAAGTTAGATTCGGTCTACAAAGGACCTTTCACTGTTAAAGAAATTGACATTTCAAACAATGTCACCTTAATGGACACTAATGGGAAACTTTTTACCGTCTACAAGAACATAATTAAAAGACTCCCTAAATAAATGCATACTGTAAACTATGTTGTCTAACAGTTAACCCATTTACAAAATGTTTCTAAATAAAGGTATACAATAATACCTTCATATACTTAAAATATATTTTTAATATTTTTACATATAGATCCTAAGATATCCCAAAAAGATGGATTTTAAATATATTTACCACTAAATAAGGCAATACGCAAAGCCTCATTCATAAATCTTAAAATATATAAACAATCTTATTGTATTCCTACACATTTATATACAATAAATCATTTCGTTCGGTAGATTTGTCAAGACAATATTCGTAAAACTTTCGTTTGAATGATTGATAAAATATTTTGCTATTTTGTCGTAAATAATTTATCCAAACAATTAAAAACTCATTCTACCATCACATCGTTATTACTGATAATACGTGATGGATATTTTGGTTTCATTGCCATTTGCATTATGGTTTCCATTGAGTAGTATGTTTATATACCTTCGGGATCACTTTTTGTTGTTTATGAGTGAGAGAGAGGGGAAGTGTGGGTTGTGAGAGAGAGGTGAAGTGTGGGTTGTGTTTTTAAAGATCAGTATGGTTGAAATGTATGTTGTTTACGTTTTCCATCTCTGGTTAGTAGTGTGTTTGTTGGTTGGAGTATTGAGGTGTGGGAGGGTGTTTGTGTTTTGCATCCCTGGTTAGTAGTGTGTTTGTAGTTTTAAAAAAGAGTGTGAATACATTTTTGTGATAAGAAATGTGAGAATTAGTATTAGTAGTTTAAAAAATTATTATTACTGTAAAGAGGGATGAGATAACAATTGAAAATAAAAAAATTTTATTTATTAGCAAAAGAGATTTTTTTGTGGTTCTAATTGTTGTAAATAATTTATAGAAAAATGTTTTACATTTTTGTGATAAGAAATGTAAGAATTAGTATTAGTAGTCTAAAATTATTATTATTGTATAGAGGGATGAGATAACAATTGAAAATAAAAAATTTTATTTATTACCAAAAGATTTTTATATCTTGTGATATTTAATATTAAAAAAATTTTATAATTTAATAGTTTTAAATAAAAAACAATTGTTTTATTTATAAATTATTATCAACAAACATTTTATTTTATATAGTTTTTATAATTTGTTAAAGGTACAGTTTATACAGTTTTTTAAATTACAGAAATTTATAATTTCCCTAGCTTCATCTTCTGCTACTCTCCTTGATATTTCATAATCATAACAATCACAAGTTTTCGGTCCAGCTCTAGTATGCTTATCAGCCCAAACACAATCTTCTAAATGTTTATCATTTTTTTTTTTAATGTTCTTGGTAATTTTCTTATTTGTTCTAGATGTTCTAGTTTCGATTGAATGTTTAAAAGTTTTATTTTATGTTCCTCCGAAATTATATTGTAAAATGTTTTCATAAAGTTTTATATTTCTTTCAGAATCATGACGATTGTGAGTGTGTGTATGTGTGTTTTATTACTGTATACTCATTAGTAACTATGAATTTCAATGGTTTTAGTTGATATTTTTAGAAATTGATGTATTGAAATTTTGATCTTTCAAAAAATACTTACTTGTTTCATACTCTTCACTTGTTCTTCTACCATTAAAATATACTACATCTCTTTGAAAATTAGTATTATATTCAAAACAGTAAATGTTAAGTTTACGATACTGATAGTTACTATAATAACTACATCAAAGTCTTATTTCACAATTATCATATTTTAAATTGAAATGACGAAAGAATACTGTAGTACTTTCAATAATACCACCAATATTAATTTCTTTTTCGATTAGATCCTTTCTGAAAGCTTCAATTGCATCGTTTATGGTGAATGTATGTTCACTATTGTCATTGCTTCTTGTTCCTCTTATATGATTCCTTAATGATATAGTTATTGTTGTAGGTGAATGATTTTCCAATTGAATTGATAAATGTACTCGTACATTGTATTATTTAGATGTGTTAATTTAAAATTTATATATTTACTTGTATCACCATTAATTACAGATGATAAATAATTAGGTTGTTGATTACTTATATGTAAAATAAGAAGTAAATAAAAAATGTTAATGATAGCATTCTGCCTTTTCCTCCAACATTCATTATCATACTAAACTTTATATTCTTATTCAATTGTCATTTTATATGTTTGCGTATAGTTTTTCAAATGATTTATTTTAATATCTTATAATTTAGGTGCTAAATCTGATACGCGAACTTTTTCAATTTCATCATTACTTAAAATTCTCTCCTGTTCAAATTCAAATTCAAAACAACTTATTTTTAATTTTTGTTTCTCGAATACACTGTCATATGTACAACAAATAGGTATATCAACATTTTCATATTTAAGATTGAAATGTCGATAAAATGGGTGATCAGAGTCTAGTATATCACCAATATTTAGTTCTTGTTTTATTAAATCTTTACGAAAGGCTTCTATTGCATCATCTACTGTGAAATAGTTTAATAACGGATCATCTGTAGTATTTGATGGAGTAGGTGTAGTTGTTGTTGTTGTCGTAGTTGTTTGATTTTTATTCTCCTCATCATTTAACTCTTGATAATCATTATCATCATCTTTCCTCTCACACTCTTTTCTTTATTTCCACTCACATTAACTAATTTTAATATATATATATTTACCATTGCATGCATATAATTAAATCAGTTTAAGTATTAAGTTTTAATCGAAACAATCGCTAAGAAACAAAGAGAAAAATGTCAAACTTTATTTGTGAAATCTGTGAAAAAAAATTTCAAACTTAATTCTTCCTTAAGACGTCATATTAGATTAAATCATGATGGTCCTTCGTCATCATTTCACAATGTAATTTACATTTTGGAACTCACCAAGACTTTCAAAGACATCTACATTTAGTAGAACATTCTGAAAATAATAATGTTTTTTGTAACGTCATTTAAGAACAAATGCCCACAAAAAAAAGAATACTGAACAATTAGACAATGATATAAAATATATAAACTGTTGTTTTAAAAATCTAATCTCCTCGTATTTGATTAAAAATGAAAATAAGAAGAACTTAATACCTGAAAACTTTCTGAATGATATTAAACGTAAAGTAATTGATTTATTAAAGAACCTGTTACAAAAACATTTAAGTATTAAATATAATTGTGAACTATTCTGTAAATATGTGCTAATCAAGGATGATGATTTGTGTAGCGTAGATATAAAATCACATCAAAAACCAAAATGATTACTATAAATTCATCATTAACAAATACTGTTATGTTAATCAATATGAGAATTTAGTAGCAAAGATGAGTGAATTTCAAGAACGTGATAGCGGATGGACCTTAATAGAAATCTCACATCTTGAGATTAATATTAATAAATATGAGTGTCTTAAAGGTTCACAATATTTACCTTTACCACCAACAATATTGAAAAAAGAAGCATGAATTAACGTACAAAATAAAGATGAATACTGCTTCAAATGGGCTATAATATCTGCATTATATCCAGACACCACCAATTCAAATAGATGTTCATCATATCAAATCAAAGATATTAATGCAGATATTGTTGTATTGGAAAACAATATGGTTTTAAATTTTAAAAATTTAAAATTTCCGTTAGCCGTTAATATGATAAAGATATTTGAAGAAAATAACCCCGACATCAGCGTCAATGTTTTCGGATTGGAAGGGGATAATTTTGTGGGTCCGTACTACTTCACACAAAAGAAAAAGATTATTTACATTAATTTGTTGTTATTAGAGGAAGATGAACGGGTTCATTATGTGTGGATAAAAAGTATATCAAGGTAAGCATATTTATAACAATATAAAAAAATCTTTACTAATGTTTCTTCTTTCTTTTATATAATTCCAGATTGGTGAAAAGTCAGCTAACAAAACATAGAAGACAAATACATGTGTGTAATACATGTCTCATCCACTTTCATAATGAAGAGGTCTTGATTAAACATAAAAAGGAATGTAACAAAATGGTTACCAGAATGCCGAATTCAGGTGAAAATATTCTCAATTTCAAAAATTTTAAGAAGCAAATGGATGTACCATTTGTCGTTTATGCTGACTTTGAATGTATTTTAGAATCAACAAATGTTCAGAATTCTACTAATGTAAAGTCAGTACAAAAGCATATCCCATATGTATATAGTTACTACATTAAGTGTTCATTTGACTCTAGTTTAGACAAGTTTAGAATATATAGTGGTGAAGATTCTCCAAAACATTTTTTTTAAAGTTTAGTAGATGATACTTTAAATATTTATAATAATATTACTTAAGTGTAGTTAAACCAATGAATTCTTTAACACCACTTCAAAAAAAGATTCAAAATGAAGATCCAATATGTCACATTTGTAAGAAATTTTTAGATGATAATAGAGTGGCAGATCATTGCCATTTAACGGGTGAATATAGAGGCCCTGCTCACAATAATTGTAATTTAGAATATCAAATTGCCAACTTCATTCCTATATTTTTCCACAATCTTTCGGCATATGATTGTCATTTGTTTGTTAGAGAACTTTCCATCCATTGAAGGTGATATAAATATTATTCCTTTAAATAAGGAATTATATGTATCAATATCTAAAAGAATTTCAGTAAATGAAAAAAAAAACATTTGAATTGCGTTTTCTCAACTCATTTCGATTCATGTCATCAAGTTTAGAAAAGTTAGCCTGTTACTTGACTGATGATGATTTAAAAATTGTTAAAACATTTTATAATAATAGTAATGAAATCAGTTTAATGAAACGTAAAGGGGTTTTTCCCTATGATTATATAGATTCAGAAAATCGTCTTCATGAAACACAATTACTTTCTCGTGAAGTCTTCTTCAATAAACTGACTAATGAGTCGTGTAGTGAAGAAGAATATCAACATGCAGAAAAAGTTTGGAGTACATTCCAGTGTAATATTTTATTAGATTATTTACTTTTATATCTTAAAGCAGATGTTCTTCTACTTTGTGATATATTTGAAAATTTTAGGAAAGTTTGTAAAAACATTTACAACTTAGATCCTTGTCAATATTATACTTCACCTGGTCTGTCTTGGGATGCAATGTTGAAAACTACACAAATAGAATTAGAACTATTAACAGACATTAGTATGTATAATTTTATCGATCGAGGTATAAGGAGAGGTATTGTTCAATGCAGTAACCGTCATTCCATAGCCAATAATAAATATGTTAGTGATTATGATCCCACAAAGGAAACAAATTATCTTATATATTTAGATATAAATAATTTATACGGTTATGTAATGTCTCAATACCTTACTTTTAAAAATTTTGAATGGGTTGAAAACATTGAAAATTTTAACTTAAATGATATTAAAGACGATTCTCCATTAGGATATATATTAGAAGTAGACTTAGATTACCCTTATACATTACATGACTTACCATAATGACTTACCATTTTGTGCAGAAAATAAAAAAATTGAAACAATGAAACAGAAAAAATTAATTATAGATTTAAACAATAAAACAAAATACGCAATTCACTATAAAAATCTATAACAATGTATTGAAAATGGTTTAATTTTAAAGAAAATCCATAGAATTCTTAAATTTAATCAATCAGATTGGTTGAAAAAATATATTGATTTAAACAATCATCATAGAACTTTAGCAAAAAATTCCTTTGAACAAAACTTTTTTAAATTGTTAAATAATGCTGTATATGGTAAGACCATGGAAAATGTTGACAAGAGAAAAGATATAAAAATAGTTTGTGAATGGGAGAATAGAAAAAAACGACTAGGAGCTAGGTCTCTTATAGCTAAACCAAACTTTCATAGTGCTCTTCAAATTAATGAAAATATGGTTGCAATCGAAATGAGAAGAGTAAAAACAGTATATAATAAACCGATATATATTGGGTTTTCAGTTTTAGAGTTATCAAAATGGAAAATGTATAATTTTCATTACGATTACATGAAACCTAAATATCTTGATAATATTAATCTAAATTACATGGATACAGATTCATTTATATATGATATTAGAACAAATGACTTGTAGGATGATATTCGAAATGATATTACTACTCATTTCGATACATCTGCGTATCCGAAAGATAATATTGTTACGATATTGTTCTTGAATTCAAATATAACGGTTTTAACGGCTGGTTTAAATCTTTCTCAATGCTTCCAGACATTTCCGTTTATGTTAACAGCATTTATCATATCTGTAAAAATTATTAACATAGTTCTAAACATACAACATTGAATAAAAAGCTTTCACCATTGTTTTTAAGTGTGGCAGCACTAAGTGCTTATGCTGCTGGCACTATCATCAAAAGCTAGTTTGGCAGCACTAAGTGTTTATGCTGCTGGCACTATCATCAAAAGCTAGTTTGGCAGCACTAAGTGTTTATGCTAATGGCATTACCTACAAAAGCTCTAGATTGTCCGTTAACATTGTAGAAAGAAATAGAGCTTTCAAGAAACATCTAGTAGGCAATACAGTGTATATAAATTGGCCGTGAGAACACCATTGAGTCAGTCTGGTTGGAAGCGTCGTTAAGTAAAGACATATTAACTGCCTTGGCTGTATAATCTTGTACATTATTAAAGTGTGCTGTATAAAGAGTGTAATTTATGTGTGTGTGTGTGTGTATTAAAACACAAAGTGACTTATAAACTGTATTGTTGTACATTTTTAAATAAAATAAAGTGTCGTTACAATTTTTAAACTACTGAACTGCTGTTATTTTTGTAATCAAAGTACAAGTTTATTTAAAGGAAATAAACGACCGTTTTTAAAAGGTAAAAACGTAACAATTGGTGTCAGAAATGGGATTGCAAAATAATAAGCAGTGATGAAGTTTGAAGAACTAAAAGTGGAGCAACTCAAGAAAGAATTGAATAAATTGGAGTTACCTACAGCCAGTAATAAAGCAGAATTGCAAAAGAGGCTGATAGATGAATTCAAGAGGCGTGATATTGACATTGGAACTTATGAATTCGAGCATAAAGAAGAAATGGAAGTTTCTACCCGTGCAACAACAACCAACATGGATTTATCCACAATGTTTGCTGCTATGATGGAGCAATTTAAATTAGTTAAAGAAGAAGTTCAAGAAACTTCTAAAGCAAATAACGAGAAACTTCTTGTTGAAGTTCAAGAAACTTCTAAAACAAATAACGAGAAACTTCTTGCTGAAGTTAAAGAAGAAAATAAAATAATGGAAATGAAATTTCAAGAAACTTCTAAAGCTAATAACGAGAAACTTCTAGCTGAAGTTCAAGAAACTTCTAAAGCAAATAACGAGAAACTTCTTGTTGAAGTTCAAGAAACTTCTAAAACAAATAACGAGAAACTTCTTGCTGAAGTTAAAGAAGAAAATAAAATAATGGAAATGAAATTTCAAGAAACTTCTAAAGCTAATAACGAGAAACTTCTAGCTGAAGTTCAAGAAACTTCTAAAGCAAATAACGAGAAACTTCTTGCTAAGGTTAAAGAAGAAAATAAAATATTGGAAATGAAATTTCAAGAAACTTCTAGAGCGACAGACGAAAAACTTCAGCAAATTTCAGATGTTATAAACAGCAGAGTGGATAGCATTGAGACAAAGGTGTCCGACTTAGAGAACTGTCTAGATTTACAAGCCAAAGTCGTTGATAAAAAGCTATCCGATTTAGAGAATGAAATAGCCAAAGGTGTTGATAAAAAACTACAAGACCTAGAAGTAAAGATTAATAATCTTCAATGCCAAGATGGACAGGTGCGAATTATACCAGAATCCTCTAGTAGAATAAAGGCCCCTAGTTTTGATGGCACCACAGCATTTAATGTGTTTAAGTTCCAGTTTGATACAATTGCCATTAGAAACATGTGGAATGACGAAGAAAAGGCTATAGAGTTGATATTGGCCTTAAAAGGAAATGCAGCAGTGGTTCTAGAAAGCGTACCAGCGTGTAACAGAAACAGTTACAATGACATAATGGAGGCGCTACAACGTAAGTACGGTGGTGAACATAAAAAGGAATTATACCGAATGGAATTGCGTGGTAGAGTGCAGAAGCCCAATGAGACACTACAAGACTTTGCGTTGGAAATCGAACGTTTGCTGCAGCTTACTTATCCAGGGGAAAACAGCCCGTTTTTGGACCATTTCAAGATAGAGGCATTCATTAATGGTATTCGCGATCCTGAAATAAAACACGCAGTTTGTGCCACACCTAAACCATCATTTACTGAAACCGTCTCATTCGCACTGGCACAAGAAACGGCGAAAATAATTTCAAAGCCACAAATATGCAAGGTGCGAAATATTGAAGTTGTTTCTGATAACGAGAGAAATATAGTCGACGAATTAAAAAAGGTTTTGGAGGCGTTTAATGAAAAGCAAAATAAAGTCAGAGTAAAATGTTATAACTGCGGTAAATCTGGTCATATTCAGCGAAACTGCAAAGCATCAAGAAAACGAACCAGATCTGCCTCTCCTCAAAGAAGTAACCAGCAGTCGCCTCATCAATCATCACAAGAATCACCTTTAAACTAAAACGAGCTGGCACTATGGGGCAAGAGCTAGCTCCCACATCTGAGGGCCCCACCATCTCCATATCCGTAATGCAACAGAAAAATAGCAATCTTACTGCTTCGGGGTACATCAACGGTCAGAAGCACGTTTTTACTGTAGACACCGGGGCATCACAGTCTATCGTCAGGCCAGATTTAGTCAAGAAAACAATTGAACCATTATGTGGGGTAAGCCTGCGCACAGCTACTGGTGAGCCGGCCACGGTCTATGGTAAAGTAAATGTGGAATTAACCATTGCCAATGTTACCGTCAATCATGTATTCATTGTTGCCGACATTGTGGACGAAGTCATCATTGGTGCTGATTTCATGATTAGCCATGGCATTACTTTGGATATGGGACAAAAAGTTATGATTTGGCGAAATGTGGAGATACCCCTTGACGTCGGATATGAAAATAGGACTCAAGTAAGAAAGCTAGTTACCGTCGAGCATCAGAAGCTACCACCACAGTCAGAAACTTTAGTATGGGCTCGCATGGAGGGAGATTGTGAGGACAACAGTTTGTGGGTAGTAGAACCAGCAGAAATAACAAGTGATCTTGTAACAGCAAAAGCCCTCGTTAAACCCTGCAACAACAAAATAGTTCCTGTAAGAATGCTTAACCTGTCCAGCTATGAAAAAGTCGTTAAGCCAAATTCTGAAATAGGTCAATGCACTTCAGCAGAGGCAGTAATCAATTGCGAGAAAAACCCGCAACCTGCCAATAAATCCACCAAAGAACACGAGCTTCTAGCGGAATATGTGGGGAAATGGGTAGAAGGATTAACGCCGCCAGACAGAAATAAGGCCAAACAGATTCTGAAGAAATATAGCTCCGTCTTCGCCTTAAAAAGTCAAGGCCATGGTAGAACGGCAATTGTAAAGCATCAAATAAATACTGGCGAAGCGAGGCCAATAAAGCAGGCGCCCAGAAGTGTTCCTCTAGCAAAACGAAGTGAAGTGAAGGAGTTGGTCAATGAAATGGAGCGGAACGGTATAATCGAACCATCTTCAAGTCCTTGGAGCTCGCCTGTTGTTTTAGTTAAGAAGAAAGATGGCAGCACTAGATTTTGCGTCGATTATAGAAAACTGAATGACGTCACCAAGAAAGACAGCTACCCGCTACCAAGAATTGACGACACCCTGGATACACTAGCTGGAACACAATGGTTCTCCACATTGGACTTGCAAAGTGGTTATTGGCAGGTAGAGATTTCAGAAAAAGACAAGGAAAAAACCGCCTTTAGCGCGAGTGATGGGTTATGGCAGTTTAATGTGATGCCATTTGGACTCTGCAATGCTCCAGCCACCTTCGAGCGTTTAATGGAACAAGTATTGAAAGGACTTCACGGGAAGACATGCTTGGTGTACCTCGATGACATAATTGTCATGGGTAAGACTTTTGATGAACATCTGAATAACCTTGAAGAAGTCCTTAAACGTATATCAGCGGCTGGACTCAAACTCAGTGTTAAGAAGTGTGCGTTGTTCCAGAAAGAAGTCAAATATTTGGGACATCGCGTAACAGCAGACGGAATATCAACAGATGAGGATAAGATAATTGCTGTAAAGAACTGGCCACGTCCGAGAAATCTCCACGAATTGCGTAGTTTTCTTGGCCTTTGCACATATTACAGACGATTTGTCCCGAATTTCGCCAATGTAGCCGCAAGCTTACATGAGCTGACTAAGAAGTCACAATCATTCCAATGGTGTGAAGCACAAGAACTAGCATTCCAGAAGCTCAAGGATCTATTATGTACCGCACCAATTTTGTCATATCCTATACCGGGAGAAACATTTGTGGTAGATAGCGATGCGAGCGGATACGGAATAGGCGGTGTACTTTCACAAGTAGTCGGTGGCACTGAAAGGGTCATTGGATACTTCAGCCGAACGCTTTCGAAGCCTGAAAGAAACTACTGCGTAACGCGACGAGAACTTTTGGCAGTATTAGAGTGTGTGAAGCATTACCACAAATATTTGTATGGCCAACACTTCCGACTGAGAACCGATCATTCTGCCCTCAGGTGGTTGCTGCAATTTAAACAACCTGAAGGACAACTGGCTCGTTGGATAGAGCGGCTTCAGAGCTATGATTTTAGCATCGAGCACCGGAAGGGTTTGAAACACGGCAACGCGGACGCGCTGTCAAGACGGCCCTGCAACGTGGAATGTAAGCATTGTACAAAAATCGAGGAAAAAGAATGTATCATCGATGTTCGACTAATGCATATAGTGTCCAGTGAAGATTGGTCTGAAGCGCAAAGAAATGACCCCATACTGGCAAAAATAATATCGGCAAAAGAAGAAGGTAGAAGGCCAGCCCGCAATGAAATATCCGCAGAAAGTCCATTAATGAAATCATATTGGGCCCTATGGAATAGTCTACAGTTGTTAAATGGCTGCTTATACCGCATATGGGAAAGTGCTGACGGTAAAACAGTGACAAATCTAATTGTAGTACCATCCTCTAAAATAAACGAAGTAATGAAAGAGTTCCATGACGGTCCCAGTGGTGGCCATCTTGGTGTGACAAAAACCTTAGAAAAGTTAAAACAACGTTTTTATTGGGTGGGTTGTCAGCAAGCAGTAGCCGATTGGGTAGCCAATTGTTCACAGTGCATAGCAGCGAAGGGCCCAGTAAGAAGAAGTCGTGGACAACTTCAGCAGTATAACTCAGGCGCTCCATTCGAGCGGATTGCAATGGATGTAGCAGGCCCTTTTCCCGTCAGTGATGCCGGAAATCGTTACGTTCTAGTGGTTATGGATTATTTCAGCAAATGGCCAGAGGTATATGCCATACCTGATCAAGAAGCTAAAACGGTTATAAGTGTATTTGTGAACAACTGGGTGTGCCGCTATGGTGTTCCACTGGAGTTGCATTCTGATCAGGGTAGAAATTTTGAATCTGCCGTATTCAAGGAAATGTGCGATTTATACGGAATAAGAAAAACCAGAACAACGCCACTGCATCCTCAATCTGATGGCATGGTCGAAAGATTCAATCGCACTCTGGAGGAATATTTAAGAAAAGTGGTCAGTGCACATCAGAAGGACTGGGATGAACACATACCGAAATTTCTATTGGCATACAGATCAGCTGTTCATGACTCAACCTCTCGAACACCTGCAAAAATTGTCTTCGGGACAGAACTCAAGTTGCCTGGTGATTTAGAATTCGGTATTAAGCCCTCATCAACAAATAGGGAAAACACTTCCCAAGAGCAAGATGACCTGAACGAACTATATGAATTCGTACGCAGACGAATAAAAATGACCAGCGATAAAATGAAAGCCAGATACGATAGAGCAGCGAATTCTGAAGGATTTAACGAAGGCCAGCTTGTACTGTTGTATAACCCACAACGTAAGAAAGGACTGTCTCCCAAACTACAAACCCATTGGGATGGACCATACAAAGTGATTAAGAAATTAAACGACGTGGTGTACAGAATACAGAAAGAAAAGAGCCCGAGATCTAAAATGAAGGTTGTACATCTAGAACGACTAGCTGCCTATGGGAAAAGTGAATTCGTGCCTATTCGGGACGAACAGGCTTAAGCGGGGGGCAGTGTTACGATATTGTTCTTGAATTCAAATATAACGGTTTTAACGGCTGGTTTAAATCTTTCTCAATGCTTCCAGACATTTCCGTTTATGTTAACAGCATTTATCATATCTGTAAAAATTATTAACATAGTTCTAAACATACAACTTTGAATAAAAAGCTTTCACCATTGTTTTTAAGTGTGGCAGCACTAAGTGCTTATGCTGCTGGCACTATCATCAAAAGCTAGTTTGGCAGCACTAAGTGTTTATGCTGCTGGCACTATCATCAAAAGCTAGTTTGGCAGCACTAAGTGTTTATGCTAATGGCATTACCTACAAAAGCTCTAGATTGTCCGTTAACATTGTAGAAAGAAATAGAGCTTTCAAGAAACATCTAGTAGGCAATACAGTGTATATAAATTGGCCGTGAGAACACCATTGAGTCAGTCTGGTTGGAAGCGTCGTTAAGTAAAGACATATTAACTGCCTTGGCTGTATAATCTTGTACATTATTAAAGTGTGCTGTATAAAGAGTGTAATTTATGTGTGTGTGTGTGTATTAAAACACAAAGTGACTTATAAACTGTATTGTTGTACATTTTTAAATAAAATAAAGTGTCGTTACAATTTTTAAACTACTGAACTGCTGTTATTTTTGTAATCAAAATACAAGTTTATTTAAAGGAAATAAACGACCGTTTTTAAAAGGTAAAAACGTAACAATATTTATAATATCCCGCTTGTAAATAAAAAAGTTTTGGGAATGATGAAAGATGAATGTAATGGTAAAGTTATTAAGGAATTCATTGGTTTAAGAGCAAAAATGTATTCAGTTAAAATTGATAGAGATGAAAAAGAAATTAAAAGAATTAAAGGTGTTAAACAATGTGTAACATCTAAGCTATCAATTAATGATTTCAGAAAATGTCTATTAGAGAAAAAACTGTATTATAACTCCATGTATATATTTAGATCTAAGATACATCAAATTTACACACAACATATAAGTAAGTTTACATTAAGCTATTTAGATGATAAGAGATTTATAAGAGAAAATAATACTAAAACATATGCATGGGGACATTATAAAATAAATGGTCTACAATCCTCATCGTCAAATTTCCAAGAAATTATGGAAGTAGATGATGATATTCTTCTTAATATAGATATATAGATATGTAAATTAAGTAATTTATAAGTAATATGTATTATAAAAAAAATAATAAAAACAATATAATAATGAAAAAAATGTAGTTTTTATTTATAATATTTATTAAATAAAAATTTTAAACATAAATAACCACAATTAAATGTATTAAATTTTTGTTTCTGTTTATAATTATATTCAATGGGAGTTTTTAAATAATTAATAATTTCAAGTGGTGGTTGTAAATCTCCAAAACTATCAAAATATTCCTTATAGTTGTGATTTTTATAATATGCTACTCAATGTGTTCCAGGTCCATGTTTATCATCTAAATTAACAATACCACATTCTTAAAAAAAAGACAATGGTTTTTAGTTTTATTTATTTATTTTATTAATAAAAAATTTGTAATATGTTTCTATTAAATGTTTGATCTACGATCGCAAATGTTGCACATCGTAGGGCAGTTGATAAAATGTTTTCCATGAACAGAGGTAATTAACTCCATATTTTCATATTCGTCTAGCATTCCCTTAAAATAGCTTATCATGTATAAATGTTCATCAAATATACTCCCTTGAAAATCATATAAAAATTTCTCTATTATATTTCCATATGTCATTTTCTTTAAAAAGATGTTCCTCCTCTTTATTCTTTCTTGTCTTTTCATTTTCAACTGTTTTCATCCGACTTGTATGCGTATAGTGAATAAATAATAACTAATTATAAGTTAATAGAGTTCATCAAGTTTTTCTTCATTCATTCCCTTAGACGAATATGAAAATATGGAGTTAATTAACTCTGTTCATGGAAAACATTTTATCAACTGCCCTACGATATGCAACATTTGCGATCGTAGATCAAACATTTTGTATGATTGTATTAAATTTGTATTAAAAAGAGATAATGTAATACATTTAATAGAAACATATTACAAATTTTTTATTAATAAAATAAATAAATAAAACTAAAAACCATTGTCTTTTTTTTAAAGTTACAAAACTCTCTGCAAATGTTATTCATTTTTCTTACAATATAAAGCAGATTAGAACCAGTTCGTTACCAGTTATAAAGCAGATCAGAACCAGTTCGTTACCAGTTATAAAGCAGTTCGTTACCAGTTGTAAAGCAGTTCGTTACTAGTTATAAAGCAGTTCGTTACCAGTTATAAAGCAGTTCGTTATCAGTTATAAAGGAGATAAAGGAATAAATTTATTAGATGCTGCATGTAAAGAACATGATATTACATACTCACAATCAAAAAATTTAAATAGCAGACATCAAGCTGATCAAATATTAGCTGAAAAAGCCTGGCAACGAGTAAAATCTAAATATAGTGATTTTAAAGAACGAGCTAATGCTTGGTTTGTTACGAATGTAATGAAGGCAAAATTGAAATTTGGATTAGGTATGAAGAATATTAAAAATATTTAAAAAAATCGTAAATCGAGAAAAACAATGAAAAAAATAAAAAAAGAGAAAAGTTTGTAATAGAAAATTATTTGTCAATACTGTTAGAAATACATTAAAACTTTTGAAAAAAGAAAAACCAGATAATATACATGACGCTGTTAAAATTGCTAAAAAAAAGCCGTTCATAATAATTTTAAAAGCAAAAGGAGAGCTAATATAAAAATACCAAGAGTAATTCCAATACCTATTCCAAGCACTATTAAATGTGTCTACTTTTATTACCTTGCGTGTTTTCAGCAAGGTTTTTGCCATACTACAGATCCTTCTTCGAAGAAATGATCTGCAAATCCTCTAAAAATGAGCAATTTAACAGTATGGTCTTTAAATCATTTGAACAATAACTAAACTTACGTCTTACTCTCATGATGAAATTTCGCCTCTAGATGTAACAAAAAAAAAAAAAAAAAAGTTTAAAAATTATATATTGTTAAAAATTTTTTATTTGTAAAATTTTTTAAAATCAATATTTTATTAAACTAATTTATCTAATTATAAATTATTCTTAATATATTCTTATATTATATATTAATTTACAAAATACATTAAAATTATTATTAAATATTTCTATATTTAGTATTAAAATAATTATATTATTAAAGTTAATAAAACGTATTAGTGAAAATGTACATTTATTACCCTCATTCCAAGTTTGTAAGTTTTTTGTCTTCCTTCTAATGACCTTTCTTTGCTTAAGCTTAGTCTTCCTTCTATTGATAGTGGTCTTCCTTCGCTTGAGCTTTCTGCGCGTATTAATAAATATATAATAAAAAAATAAAAAATGAAAATTCATTTTAAATTTCATGTTTTGATTTTTTCTAAATTTTATATAATTTTGTCGATCCGTTTGTAATTTCATATTTTACCGATAAAACGATAGTTTTTCTTAATATTTTTTCAATATGGCGATACTTTTTTGTACCGAGTTCCTTTTCGCGATAGCTTTATTTTGCTTTTGCGCTATAATTTTTCGATATGGCGATAGAACAAAATAAAAATTAAAAGAATATTTATTTCTGCAAAATTACAAAATAATTTTTTTTTATTTGGGAATTTAAAAAATCCCATTTTCAGAATTATTTTTAATTACGCTGCAGCTCTATTACCACACACAAAATTTTTTTTGAAAAAAGAAAAAATCACTATTTTTTTTAAATCACAATTTAAACTCACACATATTAACTATATAAATTATTATTATCACTTAAAAATCTTATTTTTAATCAATTAAAAAAACACTTACCTGCTGTTTCATTGATGGCAAATAAAATTTGACAATTACCAAGCCAGATTTAACAAGGTTCGTTCCAAAAGTTTTTTATATGTGCAGTTTGACACTTCAGAAAACTGAAGGCTACATGTCTAATCGAAACCACCTTGTAAAAATCCGTCTTGGTGGCCATGTTAGTATAAAAGGTGTGCCAAGTTTTTAAACTGTTAATATATTTATTTCTGGGCTGCCAGATTATTTACATTTATTTCAAAGGCTGGTTCGTTGCAGTCCGGACACCACCATCACTGTTTTTTTCAATACTTTGTTCTACCAAAAACTATAGCGGTAAATAAAATGTATATCAAAATGAAGCTGAGACCCTCCACTATCATTTCCAAGTGGTCCAGTCCAGGAACAAATCACTCAGTTCGACCTAGGGTCCAAAATATCCCTTAGAGTGAAATATGAAAAAATCTTTTTTTGAAAACTTTGTTCTACTAAAAAATATAGCGGTGAATAAAATATATATCAAAATGAAGCTGAGACCCTCCACTATCACCTCCAAGTGGTCCGGTCCAGGAACAAATTACTCAGTTCGACCTAGGGTCCAAAAATGTCCTCTAGAGTGAAATATGAAAAAATCTTTTTTTGAAAACTTTGTTCTACCAAAAACTATAGCGGTGAATAAAATGTATATCAAAATGAAGCTGAGACCCTCCGCTATCACCTCCAAGTGGTCCGGTCCAGAACAAATCTCTCAATTCGACCTAGGGTCCAATAGTTTGTTATCTTTCATGATTAGTTTGTTAACAAAGTTTCTATTTTTTAAACTTGGCAGCACTTTTTACTTTGTTATCTTACTTTGTTATCTTCTCGTCCACACAAATACACTACTAATCAGGGATGCAAAACACAAACACTCTCCCACACCTCAATACTCCAACCAACAAACACACTACTAACCAGAGATGGAAAACATAAACAACATACATTTCAACCATACTGATCTTTAAAAACACAACCCACACTTCCCCCCTATCTCTCACAACCCATACCATGACTTTCTCTCACAACCCACAACTTAATACTTCTACATTTTTGAAATAATTTGTCCACACTGCACAATAGCTGAACAGCATGTATTATGCTGCCTCAGCACTCTCCCATGATACACATATTATATATGTATTAGTTTATAATTGTGTATAATTATAAGCTAGGTTACATAGTGTCTACATTAGAGATTTTTTTATCATGACAAACATCAAACTTAACGCGAATTTGTGTGAGGTGGCAACAGTTGCAAAAAACAACAATATGGCGTATTAATAATTTTTTTATTAAGTAGTTTGAAAACTTCAACAACCAAAATAATAATCAGCTGTTTAACTAAGGTTACCTTGTATATATATATTCGCATTGATTTTGACGTTTGTTTTGATAAAAAAAACTAAGTTAAGGCTAGCCTTAAGTTTGAAATGAATTTAATTAATAAAGAATCACTTAAAAGGGCTGTGTGAAAATAAAAATTAAATAATTTCATATTTTTTTGTATTATACTAGATTTTTAGTTCTGTTAGATTTAGGAAAGGAGGGAATCTTATATTTCCCAGAAAAGAGCACAAGTTCAGTCTTACTCGGATTGACTGCTAGACCATTCCCCGTGCTTCATGCGCTTAGCACGTTTAGGGCTTTTCAAGCCTTTTCGAGAGCGTATTCAGATCAGCCCCTGGTAGCTCAGTAGTCACACCATCAGCGTATGCGACTGTTCTGAAGCACAGTGAATCGAGTTTTCTGAGTTGCGTATTTATTTTCAAGTTCTATAACAGAGGTGATAACACTCCTTCTTGTGGAATACCTCTACTTGCATATTTGGATATATCAGATATTCCTAAAATAGATCTAATGATCCTATATTAGATGCTTCAGTAGTTTATCCACAAAACCTACAATATCTTTTTTAGTCCCAGTGCTATTAATGCGGAGATAATAGAATCCGCGGCCTCTATATCTAGAAAGGCTACTATCGTATAATTTTTAAACTCGAGAGAGCGTTCAGTGAATCGCACGAGCAAATCAAAGCCCTCACAACAGATTTGCTTTTGGCATAGGCGTGTTAAGAGGGTGATAGCAGAGCTCGGTTCACAGTAACCCTAATGTGGATGTCTATGATTCTCTGCAGAGTTTTCAGCAGAAAAGACGATAGATTTATGTGCCTGAAGTCTTTCGCTTTGACTTGATAGGCCTTACCCCCTTTCGGGATAAAGACCACATTACATTAGGCCCAAATATGAACATTATAAACAGGCATCGAAGATGCTAATTAACCAGGGTATTACCAGATTAGCGTTATGCCGTACATCGGTAGGAATAATATTGTCAGGACATGAAGTGAGTATCCCCATAAAACCCCCGCTGTTCCTGATTTTATCCAGAAATCAAATGGCGAATGTACTACGAGCAGTAAGGAGACTCTAGAAGTACTCCTGGATACTCACTTCACGTCCGGACAAAATCCACTAAAGACCTGTCCAGCTCCGAACCCTTATGAGCTAGCTCATCGGCTATTTCATTGCCGAGAATGTCGCAGTGACCAGGAACCCAACAGAGGCTTATTCTGTAGGCATCCATTAGCCTTCTAAATTTCTTTACACACTCAAGCACTAATCTGGACGTAATACAATGACTTATTATTGCCAATAGTACTGCTTGACTATCCACAAAGATAGTTACCTCAATGTAACTATCATTCTCCTCCAGTAATCCTAGGGCCTTATAAATGCCTAGAATTTCTGCCTGAAAAACGCTGCAACTATCAGACAATCTAAACGACCGTTTTGATATCCGTTCCCATAAAGTAGACACCCACCCCTGTGCCTACTTCCATCTTGGAGCCATCTGTAAAGATAGCGCACCCTCCATGGAGCTTCTGCGCTCTAGCCCAGAGGTCTCTACTAGGGATTTCGATAACGGGAGTAGCCCCGAAGTCAATTATACTCCTCAATTGGAAGAAGTGGAGAATGATGTCCAGTGCTGCCTGAGGCACCCGTAAAGCGAATTAAAGCATATCTCTGAACTTTAGAAAGAAGGCTTTTATGCGTTCCTTTTCTAAACGCCTCCCACCATACAGAGCATCCATAAGTGAGTATAGGTCTCACAATCGATGTGTATATCCAATGTACAATTATCGGTTTTAGACCCTAGTTCTTCCCTATAGAGTTCTTGAATCCGTAGTATGCATTAATCCCCTTCCTGGCCCTTTCCTGACTATTTATCCTCCAGGACAATTTGCTGTCCAAGTAAATGCCCAGGTACTTGGCCTCCCTTGACAATCTGAGTTCTGTCCCATTCAATACTGGAAGACTATAAATGTCTCAACCTTATATCTCCTGGTAAACAAGACTAGTTCAGTCTTTAGTCTTCCATTACTGTTTGCCCAATGCTGTGCCCCTTGTCACGAGCTTATACATAATATTTATATATATATAATGATTATACTTGAAATTTTAGACAAAAAACAGATACAGAGAACGACTGCATAAAAGTGTTAAATACAGTCCTCAGAAGAGTTTCCACCGAAAAAAGATCTAAATATTTGTAAAAAATCGAATTTATAATGAAAAATAAAAATATTCACTATAAATTTCGTATATGATTTATTTTTTGGCAAGAAAATAAAAATCAAAAATAATAATTATTAAGTAATTCCATTTTAAATTTAAAAACAAAATTACCACTCTGAAATTCTCTCTGTGGTAAGTATAACGATAAGGCTTCTTACCAAAAAGAAAATCAAAAAAGTTAAAGATGTAGTTTTTTAAATATACATCTATAAAAACAATTTTTAGAAAAAATATTAATATATATATATATATATATATATATATATATATATATATATATATATATATATTATTCTCTCCTTCCGACGTAATCTCACATATTTTGTCAGCGTTAATCTCAGTTGTAGACCTGGTGTTAAAGGCGATCAGGCTGTATTTTTTTTTTGCCTACGAGAGTTTTGCGACACTCTCGCATTGGCTAATGTTTTTCGGGGTTTTAGCATTGCAATCATTTTTAACATTAAATTGTCGTTACAAGGGGGAGACCATTAATACTCACGATTAATATGAGATTCCTGTAGCCCCCTTTCTGTACTAAGGTATAGAATATATATATATATATATATATATATATATATATATGTATATATATATATATATATATATATATATGTATATATGTATATATATATATATATATATATATATATATATTATCTGTTGATTGTTAATTTAGCATATTTGGAATACTTGTGTGTGATAACCTGGCAATTTGTGTGCTGTTTATATCGCCATTAAACTCATTTCCAAAAAATCGCTAGATTAAGAAAAAAGCTCTAATTATCATTACTCAACATATGTTTCTTATCAGTATTTTTTTACCTTTGGTGTACTTGTTTTACTTTTTCAATAAACATTTGTGAATTTGAATGCACTTTGTGAAATATAAAAATTTATTTTGAAGTATTTTATATGCAAATATAAAGTAATAATGCCTTCAAGCGACACGATACGTAGTGCTGAACGCGGAGGCGAACGAGAACTTTCGAGTTATATTCGCCAAAGCGATAAAGTCTATGAACACCGGGAATCACAGGCCACAGCCATGACTGTTGATTACACGGGTCAATGGGTGCTATTGGCTGGTCGACGTCATCTTGCTTTACATTGTTTAGGCCAAGATGATGATGGCGGATATTTACGAAAGTACAACACAAATTCAAAGTATGAAGTTTCTGCAGCTGAATTTGCTATCTGTCGTGAAAGTAAAGAGTCTTGTGCTATTGCGGTAAGTTTTTAATTATATAAATTTGTTCTGTTAAAAGCTTCTAATGCAGTTTATATTTATAGACAAGTCAACATATAGACGTTGTCACTTGGGGTGCTGCTGAACCTCGTTACATTCATTCTCTTCGTGGTCATACACGCATGGTGACCGACATCGATTGGCATGGGAAAAATCCAAATCTCTTAGCGAGTTGTTCAATTGATACATTTTCTCATATTTGGGATTTAAGAGATTCTCGTAAACCAACATTATCTTTCAGTGCAGTTTGCATGTGTAAGTCGATATCACACATTTTATATACTATTAGATTAGGTTCAATGGGCAGCTGTCTAATCAATAGGAGATATCTCACTCAAATTTGGTCCCTTTGTGAAACCCTGAGGAATCATGTGCTACAAATTCATGTGTCCATGTATGAAAGACGCTTGTATGAAAGAATTGATCCATCTGGTGTTAATATATGAGAAATCTGATAAACAATGCATAAACGGACTACTAAAATTACCAGGCCTAATTTCAGTGTGAGTAGGGGGTTAGGGAATTTGTGGGGATATTATTTATATTTTAGGGATTTTGGGGGATTTTTTTTTATTTTTATAATTTCTTGTTTTACCTTAAGAAAAATTTAAAAAGAAAACTTGATTTTCTGCAGAATATGAAGTTTTTAGTAAGATATACGTATATTTATTTCAACGACAGTGCACTGAAGATTATAAAAAATAACTGTAAAACTGAATATGATACCATAAAGTTAAAAAATTAGTTAAAATATTTGCAACAAGATGGTTGAATAATTCGTTCTACAATCATGAAGAATACAAAAGCCTTAAATAATTACTTGTCTAAAAGTTTAAGAAAAAATAATTAAAAATAATTGAAGCAACTTGATTAATCATACCTTTAAAGAAATAAAAACTTAATCTTTGGTCTTTGCATTAACTATAAAAACGGCGTTAATTATTATAACGATTTTGACTATTTAGGTAAAAATGGGGAAGACATATGTATCTATAGGTTACTTACATAGTGTCGGCATTAACAACAATTTTTAAATATTTTGGTTTAAAAAAGTACCAAAAAGTATAATTTTTACCCCATAATAGGATTTTCAAATATTACATGTTTGATATATTTGTGATAAAGAAAAAATACGATTTAAAATTTATTTCTATGTTTTTTGGTAGGGCACCAATAAATTACATCCTTAACGATCGAGGGTTAAAAAAAGTACCAAATTATTTATTTATATTATTTTTTAAGTAGAGAATATTGTGACTAATAGAGCTTGTAGATTCTCATCCACATAAAACCATATAAATATATTTAATTTCATGTTTTAGGTTTAATATTATAGAAATTTTATTAAATGCCATTAGAAAACGAAAAAGTACCACAAAGTGAATTCTTACATTTTTAATGTAAGAATTCACTGGAGTGATCATGGTAATTTCATGTACTAAAACTACCAAAACGTTCCTTCATATATGTTCTTATTCATTTAGGGCTGTATACGAAATACAGAAAGTAACATTTAAGTGACGAAAAAGTACCAGTAAGCCTTTTTGTGGATTCTAACTCAAAAATTATAAAAAAGTACCATTAGACATCATTCTTTGGTACCATTAGAGATTCCTAATTGACTAAAAACCATATTAGGTAACTTTTAAACCGCCAAGTTTATTTATTGAAAACATTAGAAAAGTACCGTTACAAGCAAAAAAAGTATCAAGTTCCAATTTCCGCCCTAGTATATATCCGTTACACTTGAATTTTTTTTTTTTTTTAAATGATCACTGTATTTAAATTTGCATGTCTCAGATGAGACTCAAACAATACAAATCTGCTTTCAATTATTTAAGAAAAATTATATTTCAAAAAAAGTACCAAACTATTTACCCGAAATTGGTACTATCTTGATATCCTAGTTCCAAATAACGTCCTAATACGATATTTTGTGTGACTAAATAACCCCATGGATGTAACAAACATTTTATTCTAATGAATTACTAAATTGTAGTGGGGTCCCATAATAAAATGCTCATATGTCAATAAATAGAAAAAATATTTTATGAAAAAAGTAACAAAAATAGTTACGATTTTTACTCCTTAAACGTTTGAATTCGCAAAAAGTAATAAATTTGTATTTGTAATTTTTCGATGTTAAGAATACTATGTAAATTGTATTCGTATGATTAAATGCAGTAATTGTAATTGAGAATTAAATTGGAAATGATAGTTTTTAATTACATTTTAAATCCTTTAACAATAAATTATATCGACATTTCTTAAGAAAATTCAATGTAATTTAATAATTTATTAATTGCGAATTTAATTTATAATTGCAATTAAGTAATTAAATTAATTGCAGTAAATGTTAATTACATTTACAGAAAACTCTAGATGTGATGCAGATCGTAATCAAAAGTAGAAATCGTAGTAGCAGAATCCATGGTTTTAATATTTTATTATGAAATTATAATTTTAGCTTTGTAAAATTTGAAGAGGACAACCTGCCAGTCGACCACAACCTTAACCAACTAAGGTGGTGTAGGATATAAAAATGTGTGTATGTATGTGTGTGTATATGTATGTATGTATAAAAATCTTTGAAAGAACTTTAAATTTTTTCATAACTTTAGAGGGGGAGCACAAAATATAATTAACAACGTATTTATATTTTTTTAGTATCAAATGAAGTATTTTTTATGTATCTATGATTCTTTTTCATAACATTTTACCAAAATTTTGAATAGCTCTCATATCTTCATATCATATCTTTAAAATAAATAAAAATAAAGCAATATAAGAATCTAAATTCTTAAAAAATCAAATATTGTGTTTTAATATTTTTAACAAATGGATGTTACATTCTTATGAAAATCATTCGCTTGTTGATACGTTGTTTTGAATTTCCTTAATATAATCGTTATTTTTAGAGATATGTCTAAAAATTTGATTATGTATTTTGGAAAAATAATATATATATATATATTCATATATATATATATATATATATATATATATATATATTCATATATATATTCATATATATATATATATATATATATATATATATATATATATATATATATATATATATTCAGAACACCGACGATATGTATGTATTTTATACACAGTTTAAATTTAATAATTACAGCTGGAGCAACACAAGTTGGTTTTAATCGTGTTTCCGGCAATCTTTTGGCGGCAGCACATGATGGTGATTTACGTATTTGGGATATACGTAAAGGTTCATGTCCAATACACTATATTACAGCACATCAAAACCGGTTTGTAAAAATTCCCTTTTGTAATTATAATAATCATTTATTACCATATTATAAACGTAAAAGTGTATTCATATTAGTTAAATATACTATAAAATAGTGTTCCTCAATTGGTCATATTTTATTACTTATAAAAATGTCTCTAATAATTAAATATAAATAAATATAAATATTAAAAAAATAGGGTTCATGGTATTAATTGGAGTCACCACAGAGAAACTTGTTTAGCTACAGCCAGTCAAGATGGAACAGTCAAATATTTCGATATAAATAATCCAAGAAGAGCTGAGAAGATAATAACGACAACATCGCCAGTATGGAGAGCAAGATACACGGTATTTATGAAATTAAATATGTATTGAAAATTCACATATTTTTAAATAATTAATCTAACAGCCTATTGGCAATGGCTTAGTAAGTATAGTGGTGCCACATTTGGGACGTGGCGAAAATAGCTTGTTATTATGGAGTAATAGCAAGCAAAATGATCCGGTGTGTTCCTTTGTTGGTCACACGGATGTAATACTTGATTTTGCCTGGCGTCCAAAGCGTATGAAACAAATGGAAATCGTAAGTATTTTTAAATTTTGATTTTATACTTATATACATACATAATTACTTCTTCATATTAGGAATTAGTTACTTGGTCACGCGATCGTACTTTGCGTGTTTGGAAAATTGATGATAAAATGTTAAAGCACTGTGAACCGGAAAATGATTCAAACGAAAATTACGACATAACTCAAGAGATGCGCATTGAAACTCCTACTAAATTTCAACCTATGCATTCGTCTTCATTTCAAAAGCCATCTAACCTTCGGACGCAACCAGTAGCAGCATCATTGCCCATTGAAGCAATTGATGCGTTGCATATATCAAATACGGTACGTTCCCATACACCGCCATCAACAGTATCATTACGCACTCCTACTCGTAGGCGTAAAGAGGAAACTGCGATGGCACGCTCTCTAACCGACCAACCGACGTGTTCTTTGCATCATGAGTTTTCTTTGTTAAATACCAACATGCCGCATGTAGAAGTTCATGTGTTGGATGCTATAAAACGATATGCTGTCTTCAATATTTCGGCTGGAGGCCATGCCATTGTTTTACAAGCCACATTTCCCACTGAATATCCTAATCCCAATGTTTGCCCCGAATTTACGTTCTGTTCTGGAACTACGATCCATGAAAATCTAACTAGATTGATGATGAAGGTGCTGAAGACAAATGCATTGACACGCGTAAAAAAGTCTCGCACTTGTTTGGAGCAGTGCTTGAGAGCACTAGTAACAGCAATGAAAAAGGTAAGTAAAACAGTAACCAGCTAAAAATTAGTTAAAGTAGAGGTTCAACTTATATCAAAGTGGTTAGATTTAGATGAATCTTTCATTATTTTAAAATTAAGTGAAAAAATTGCGTGGATATTCCAAGTAATACAGGAAAAATAGTAAAAAAAGAGTCAAAAATACAAGCGATTAAAAATACGAGTCTAGTACATTTTGTCCAAAAATAGTTTCGGGCTCAAAATTACAATTTTTTAGACCTAATTCAAAAGAAATACGAAACTTTTTTTTGGAAAAAGCGGCGATTTAACCGCTGGTAATGAACTAAAGACCAACTAACATTTTTTAATAGTTTTCCTGTATTCAATTTATCAATGCATATCGTTTAAGAAGTCTCCTTATATTATAATCGCAAAAAAAAAACACATTCATATGTATTTAGATAATATTGTATTATCAAGTTTTGTATCTAAACTTTTTATGTAGTCTGGTGGTGGTTCCGACAAGTCACAATTACGTTTGCAATCACCACGTCTAGAAGGAGCTTTAAGTGGTGCTTTACATGATGCCTGTATACCGTTTCCGAGAACATCGGCGGCTACTTTCAATCCAGTTGGAATGTTGTGTAGTTTTGCGCAAATTCTTAATACGAAACGTTTGACTTTGAGGCATCAGAATACCACGCCTCGTACATTATCCGCTATCAATGGCGGTGGCCTTTTGGGCAATGTAATGGGTCCTCAACCGGTTCTATATACCCATCGGGATTCAAATGCTTCGTTTTATTTACAAGATCGCATGAGCTCTAAACATTCAAAAAACCGTTCGATTCAAAAACCAGCACACTCTACACCTATTGTACACGTTTACGAATGCAACAAGCTCCTCAATATCAGTCGTTCCATGGCCAAAGAGTATTCTTTGGACAAGAGAGATATTATTGCTACATGCCGTAAAAATCGTCAAATATGCGAGAATCATGGGCGCTATGATTTGTTGCCCATTTGGACTATGGCTGAAATGATAGCATCTCCGAATGTGCCACAAACCGAAAGCGTGAAGTATGAAATGATTCTAAATGAAGATCCTTTTAAGAAATGCCTTCTGGAAGCTTTAATAATGCATTTTGCGAGTGTAGGTGATTTGCAAACCGCAGTAATGCTGTCATGCCTCTTTCATCCCTTTGGCATCAATGGTATGGGTAGTTGTGGTTCAAGTGCTATGGCCGTTGCCGGTAATAGTAGCAGCAATATTATGGTATCTTCCTCTAATAATCTAAATTATCAAAAACCCAATTTTACTCCAAATACTTCGCCTTATCACACGGTCTTACCTATAGATACACATGTCTCGCAATCAACAAAGAATTGTGCAGCTGGTTCAAATATAGCCCACTACTTGAAACAATTGCGCAGTAATTCGTGGTCGGATTCGCTGGACTGTGTGGACAGCAAACATGTGAGTAGTGAGTTGTATGCATGTTCCTTAATACGTCGCTCTCGCATACCACTTTTCGACCAATTTAAGAAATTATATGCTGAAATATTATATGGTTGGCAATTATTGACTACTCGAGCTCTGGTAAGTTTGTCGTTTTCGTATATTGTAAGATTGGTATATGACATTTCCCATTTGTTTTTTTTTTAGATTTTAAAACACACTACATTTAGTAAGTGTCCACCTCAAGGAGTTGAATTTGTAACGGAGTGTTCTGGTTGCAATAAAACAAAACGTACTTCAACTTGTGGCCCTTGCCAACGACACGTTCTATTTTGTGCCTTATGTTGTATTTCTGTAAAAGGAGCAGCAAATGCGTGCTTAGCCTGTGGTCATGGTGGTCACTTGATACATATGATGCAGTGGTTTGAGGTAAAACACTATTTTTATTTCCTAATATATTTTATTCAGTATATATTTGAATAAAAATTAACGCTTTTCATTAAGATTTCAAAAAAGGATAATGAGAATTTCCATTTTAATTGAAAATTAAAAACGAAAGAAAATAACAATTCAAAATGGGAATATATATATATATATATATATATATATATATATAATTTAGGAAAGAACAATTGGTATTGAGGTATTCTGTTTCAAAATCGGAAAAGAACAATTAAAGATTTGAAAAAAATAAATCAAATTGAGAACACTAAGCATGTATGATTAAATATTAAAATATTGAAAAATGGAAATAAATTGATCAACAGGATATCCAAATGTACTTTTCTCATATTCAGTTGTTATTTTCGAAATTCACAATAGAAAATTTTTAATTGAAATCTATATAGAAAATTCTATTTTCAATTGGTCTTTTCTTAAATCTTTATGAAATATTTCAATTTCAAATGGTCTTTTCTGAAACCGAAACAAAAAAATCTAAATTTCAATTAGCCTTTGATCTATTCAAAAACTGAAATAAAAAACTACAGTTGCTGTTTTCTTAATTTGATTTGGGAAGTTATAATTTTAAGTAAAAAATGTTCAATTATTCATCATTATAGTTGAAAGATATTTTAAATTTTCTTTAAAAATGTATATAAAGTTTTCTGATTATGTACACATCTGCTCAATATAATAAATATTCCTAAGTTCGCTTTTTATAAGGAAGAAAAAAAGCACATCGTTTATTAAAAAATCAGTCTATTCTTATTTTTAACAGTTAAAAAAGCAAAATCTAAACAAGTCATAAATAATATTGCATTATATGTTAATTTAACAATTGCATTATTATGTAAGAAATACACATAATAGATACATTTATAAGAAAAATATCAAAAATCAATTAAAAACTAGTTAAGCTTTTATTAAAAATTATTAGGTAATGTTAAACAAGGACTAATATCCTATACATCCATCCTTATTTAGGAAACTTTCTGCATTCGTCTGGGTATACTAGACATCAACTTCTGACAAGTTTCCAATGGAGTCTTGTAGCATATTTTTTATGTTTTCCCCCATAATTCATCTCTATTCTTTAAAACTTCTTTCGACAATCTTTTCTGTAAATCATTTCACAAGTTATTCTATATGATTTAGATTCGGAGATTGACTTGGACAGCTTAAAACACGGACATTATTCTGGGAAAACAAACTCTTAACTATCCTCGAACTGTGGCCATTATCCTGCCCAAATGTCCAAAGTAAATGGCATATTCTACTGTGGCATATGGAAATGTAACAATTTCCAATATGTCTCTGTATCCATCTGCGCACCATGTACTTTTTTGGGTGTGAGTGATCAAAAATAAGTTAAAACATAAAAATCAATGTGTCAATAGTTTTAATTTTAACATTGATCTTAATCTAAAATATGCTCAATTTTATCAATCTGTTTTATTGTTACTTTTTTAGTTACAAAGATATTTTTTCCTGAAATCAGTTAAATTTAACCAGAATAAAAAAATAATTTTCCACAGAAAATTTCGTAATATTTCGGGCCGCATAATTTTCAAACGGTTACATACCTTTTAATCTTTTATTCTTTTATTTGATCTTTATGCTCATTATTTATCAAGTGCAACTTGGATTATTAATTTTTAAAAATTTCAGCATATACATTTTTGGTAAAAAAAACATTTTTTGAATTTTTTGAATTATTCTATTTATTTATATTTATGTTTATATATTTAACTTTGCTTAAGAAAAATCAAAAAATAACTAAAATACTAATATGTCCATATTTTAAAATTGCGTCTTACGTGATTTTTCTGATTAAATACATCATTTTCACATAATGGTAGCTAGAAATTTCGCTTAAATAAAATATTTAATTATATTTGAGTAAAAATATGAAATTTGTCTGACGATCTTTTATTTAGTAGAAAACTTTTGTTTATAATTCAGGAACAATTTAAGAAAATATTGTGAAAATAAATAGACACATTGGAAACATAATAGCTTTATTCCCGTACTCTAAATTGGGAGCAATGTTATCGAAAAGCGTTCCCGTACTTGAGAGCTATTTTGAGAGAATAATGTTCTTCTTCTTGCATACAATATTTCTTCGGGTTACATAATATAATTAAAAAATAAAAATGCACAATAAAAAAAAAAAAAAAAATTAAGGAAAATTAATATAAAAAAAATTCTTTGTTTTTGTTAAAAAGTTTCATTTAAAAAAATTAAAAAACATTCAAGCCCTACAAGCAAAATATTACGAAAGTGATTCGAATTCGTATTGCTTAGAAGAAAAATGTAATTGCCGCAATAATAATATTCGTATTCCAGAAGTTTCCCCCATCGGGAGAGATTGTGCGTCACTGGCGATACATCTAAACAATGATAAATCAATACGCCTGAAAAAATAGGCAACATTGCTAGATAAACATCTATGTGAAAAAAAGAAGATACCGGTAGATAATTTTCTGGAAGATGCAATAAATTTGTAGAAAAGTCATCACTAAATAAATCTTGAAAAATTATTATATTATTAATGTGATTAATAGTACCAACACAATTCTATTAAAAAACTCTCCTAAACCTTAATGTTCTCACTTTTCTGTTAAACAGTCATATTTGTGAATTTAACATGGAATTTTTCCCTTTAGGGCAGCAGTCACTTCTTTGGTAGTTGTTTCTAAATTTTTTTTCGCCTTTACATTTAGACCAAAGGAAATATTCTTTAACAAATTCTAAGCGTATCTTTAATTTTTTTATACGCATTGATGGAACTTTTCTGGAAATTCTTCCCGGAAATTTGGCTTGTACAGGTAGGTAGGTAGGTAGGTAGGAAAGGGTTGCCCAGCACTCATAAGAGTGCTTGTGCATCCACTCGGAGACCTAACGGTCCATTGTGAGTCCCTTCAAAAAGAATATAGGAAAGAAACCAGAAAGAAACTACAGATAAGGTATAGAAAAGAGCAGGAAGGAAAATGATAGAGAAAAAAGCTGAGACCAAGAAAAGTATAGAAGAGAATAGAAAGAATCAGAAAAGGAAAAGTACTACCGGCCCAGGTCACTCGCTCCACGCCAACGACCCCCTCTTAGCCAGCCTATTCCCATATATATATACTGTCCAATTCGTCAAGGAATCGACTGCCTAACCATTTCTGCCTACTTAGTTGTAGACATGGACAGTGACATATGGTATGTTCCACCGTCTCTAGCTCCTCATTATCTTCGCACATTCTGCAAAGACCGGAGGAACCTCTATCCCAATACCCTATCATTCCCCTATGGGACAATGACCTGTCAGAATACCTATCGTAGTCTTCAGGTTTTCCTTTTTCATGCCCAAAAGTAGATTTGTATCTGCTCTATCAAGTTTGGGCCATAGGACCCTTGATAATCTGCAGTCCGTTCTACTTTCCCATGCATGATTGTTTCTATCCCGAATCCACTCCCTAATTAACCTGAAGTAAAAGCCTAGAGATGGTCTCACACCGCTTTCACTCACAGTCCTATCCAAAGCTGAGCCGTTCCTAGCTAATTCATCAGCTACCTCATTGCCATTTATCCCGCAATGACCCGGTACCCAGCAGAGTCTGATATGGTAATCTCCCATCAATCTCCTAAGAGCCTTCTTACAGTCGCTAACTAGCCTAGACTTGACAAAGTGTCCTTTCAAGGCTTTCAGCGCTGCCTGGCTATCCACATACAGAGTTACCTCTCTATTCACTTCTATGTTCCCTGCAATCAATTCTGTGGCCCTAAGGATTCCTAGAATTTCCGCCTGGAACACGCTACAACTATCCGGTAGTCTATACGTCTTCCTGATGTTTCCCTCAACTAGATACACACCTGCACCAGTGCCTGTATCCATTTTGGAACCATCAGTGAATACCGATACACCACCGAATAGTTTCTCCCTATCCGACCATCAGTTCCTACTCGGAATAATCAGTATAGGATTATATATATAGTATAGGATCCGTGCACATATAGTCCGTGGATCCAGAGGGAACCAGGGCATGTCCACCGATATTAACCTCGTTTAAAAGTTTGGAATGTCCTATTCTGATTGATCCTGTAAGTCCTAGTTCACTAAGTCTAAGCAGGCTCCTTGCAGCCATTCCCATCACGAACTCCTCAATGGGTAGGAGATGCAGAATGACGTCAAGTGCCGCCTGAGGTGTGCTTCTTACGGCACCTGTTATGCCAATCGAAGCACATCTTTGGGCCTTAGACAGAAGATTCCTACGACTTCCTATTCTCATTGCCTCCCACCATACAAGACATCCATACGTCAGAATTGGCCTCACCACCGAGGTGTAAATCCAATTTACTACCATCGGTTTGAGTCCCCAACTCTTACCTATGGAGTTCCTGCATGTGTAGTAGGCGTTGAGACCTCTCTTAAGCCTCTCCTGAGTGTTCCTCTTCCAAGATACTTTACTGTCAAGGAACACACCAAGATATTTTGCCTCCTTTGCCAGTCTTAGTTCTGTCCCCCCTAGTACCGGTAGCCTAAACTGCTCAATCCTGTACCTTCTGGTGAAACGAACTAGCTCTGTCTTCTCTGGGTTGACCCCTAAACCCTTACTAGTGGCCCATGAGGACAGTTCGTTAAGTTCATACTGCATGACGTCGCTGATCGTGGAAAGAAATTTACCCGTGATCAGTATAACCACGTCATCAGCATAGGCAACGATTTTCCGTCCTCTTGCGTCAAATTGTCTTAGAATGACATTGACGGCTAAGAGCCATAGCAAGGGCGAGAGAACTCCTCCTTGCGGAGTTGCTCTAGTCACTATCTTCCTTATGCATGCATCTCCCAAGTTCGAATTAATTATTCGGCTATTCAGCATCAAAATAATCCATTCGATTAGGAAGTTTTGAATGCATAATGATTCTAGTGATTCCCTAATAGCCTCAATCTTAATGTTATTGAAAGCTCCTTCTATATCAAGGAACGCTGCCAATGTATACTCCCTATACTGCAGGCCGCGTTCAATGTAACTCACCACATCATGTAGCGCGCTCTCAACAGATTTACCCTTTAGATAAGCGTGTTGAGCCCCACTGATGATATGGTTGTCAATTGTCGTCCTCAGATAAAGGTCGATCAATCTCTCTAATGTCTTCAAAAGAAAAGACGATAGGCTGATCGGTCTAAAATCCTTAGGTTTCCAGTGGCTAGCCCTACCCGCCTTAGGTATGAAAATTACCTTAACCTCTCTCCACCTCCTTGGAATATATCTCCTAATCAGACATACACTAAAAAGCTCAGTGAGAAGTGTTAGTGCCGTGTCACTGATGTTCTGCAACATGGCTGGAAAAACACCGTCGGGACCAGGTGACTTGTAAGGTTCAAAGGTGTTCACCGCCCATGCTACCTTGTCCATGGAGACTATGTCACCGACTACTTCACTAAGTTCCCTATCAAATACACATTCTGAGAATCCCAAGATTCGTCCTGCCTATGCATCTGCCTCTAAGTTCCTACAGCCCGGAAAATGAGTTTCCATAAGTATACTCAGAGACTCAGAGCAAGACTCCGTCCATGAGTTATCCGCACGCTGAATATATCCAGGAGCACTAGGATCCTTGGATAAGATTCGCCTGAATCTGGATAATTCATTAACAGAGTCGATGGACTCACAGTAGTTCCTCCATGAGTCCCTTTTTGCCCTCTTAATGTCTGCCTTATACCTATTAAAACTTTCCCTGTAGCTGCTCCAATCCTCACACTTGCGTGTCAGTTTCGGCTTGTCTTGTACAAGACGAATACGATCTTTTTGTGTACCACTTCATTAAAAATTTTAGCTGAAATAGCATTCGAAGAAATGAAAGAGTTCTTTTTTTTACAATTCGATTTAATACAATATATATATATATATATATATATATATGATTAAATTAACTGAATCTATTATTATGAGTAATAATTTTTGGTATTTAAATCGGAAACTATATGTAAATCAATTTGAGTGCATCACTTGCCATATTTTTCGTTAAAGTGGCATTGTTAGATCAAAAAGAAAAATACTCAGAGTATTTCGTACAATTTTTTAAAGTTATCGGCACTTTAATATCATCCTATGAGATGTCTATGTAAGGGTTACCCCCTAACATCTCCCTCCCTAAGATGATTGCGGTGAGCTAGAAATTGTCTCTACAGTTAGTCTTCGGCTAGTTATGCGGTTTGGAGTCCACTTTGTAGAAGCTGTTGGCGTTGCGAAGCTATCTTCCTGAGTTAGGGAAATAATTCCAAATTCTTCGAGCAATACATCCAAAGGCAATCTAGATGTGTTTGATGAAGATGTATCGTCTTCTGCATACCTGGGTCGAAATTGGTCTGCATGTGCTCTTTTGAGTTTTTTTCTGTTGTAAATTACAACTTTCTCTATAATTTCTCCAGGTACCCAGTATTGTTTGCTTCCTTCAAAGTTCAGTGCGTATACCAGTTCGCCATGGTGAAATGTTCTTTTACAAGTACCATGTTTGGTATTGTATTGTTTCTACATCTGTTGATTTGTTTTGCGATAAGCAAAAACTGTTCTCATTTTACGAGCTATGAATGATTCCGCTGGAGTCTTACCATTTGGTGAGTTTGGGTTGGGAATAGATCTATATACCTCCAAAAATGTTTGAAGAGATGAGGTAGGTGTATATTCCCCTTCAGCTTTTTTGAGAGCTTTCTTAGGTGTATCTATGAATCTTTAGGCTTTTCCTTTTGAGCTCGGGTGAAATCGTACAGTTATACTGTATTCTACAGCTCTCTCCTTGCAGCAGTTTTAGAATTGTTCCGAGCAAAACTGTGTCCCGTTTTCCGAAACTATATTCATGATTTTCGTTGACAGTTTTGACATTTTCTGACGTAGTCCTCAATTTGCTCGTCAATAGAAAGCCAGTAAATATAACTTCTAGCGATTGACTTACATCTTTCTACTGATAAGTGTCCTCTATGAAGTTGTTTGAGAACATTTTGTCGATATGGGTCTGGAATAATAACACGATTATTAAACATCACACAACCATCTGCCATCGACAAAGATTCTTTCGATTAAAGTTTGAAAGTTTAGAAAAATCAAAAATCAGGTCCAGGTATTTATGTGCTGAATGACTGTTTTTGCAGTGTCATCATCTTTTATGGCCTTGATTATCATCTTAAAAAAAACTGGTAGCGTTGATACTGATTCATCCATCAGTATCAACCTACGATGTATTCGTAGGATGGCTTCTCATGATCGCTGATGAGTCTAGGCAACACATCTTCGTTGCCAAAATCTTTGGTGTTCGTGTATTTAATTTCGAGGTCGTAGGCCAATAGCATCAAAGCCCAGCGTTGTAAACGTCCGGCTGTGTAAACCGGTATACCCTTTTTCGAGCCAAAAATTGTGAGTAATGGCTTGTGATAGGTGTGCAACATAAATTTACGTTCGGATAGCATTTTTGTGGAACCGTTGTACAGCGAAAATTAATGCTAAACATTTCTTTTCAATTTGGCTATAGTTGCGTTTAGCGGGTGTAAAAGATCTTGATATACGATAAATTATCTTCATACTGTTATACCGTAAGAAGATGCGTCCGTGGCAACATGTATCGGTAAATCAGGGTTGTAGTATAAGTAACATATCAGAAGTTAAAATTTGCTTAAATTTTTTCAATAATTCTTGGCATTCTGAATTCCAGTTAAATTGATTATACTTCTTTAAAAGGCCATCAAGGGGATTTCGAAGATTGCGTATATTTTTAACGAAATTCAGAAATTTTCTGTGGTCTTCAGATTCTTAATGGCTGCACTTTTTGCACGAATACTATTGTTGTCAATAATCCGTCCAAGATATGTGATTTCCTTTTTAAAAAAATGTAATTTTTCAAAGTCTTGAACTTTCTATAAGAGTAGATTGAGATTAGTTTTGTGTTCAAAAAATGAATCGAATGTAATTTGACGACACAAATTAGATATAGGTTTGTCTCAGAAGTAAAAAAGATTATATCCAGTCTATTCCCATGATATTTAGCTGATTTATATCTGTGATATAACAATTGAGTCTTTTTGTAACATCATTCATTGCAACGTCGCATGTAAACATTGCTAAGATGTTGATTTTGTTCGTATTTGATTCGCTAGCGCTGTCCTTTGTTGCATAAGCAGTTGATATTCCAATGCATTCCCATGTCTCGACAGAAATAATTGATATATCCGAAATGGTGTCAATCTGAAGTCGAATAGAGTGACTATTGTTCTTCACTGTTGAATTCTTACGAAGTGAAAGTGGCATTTGTTTGAAAGTTGAGTTTTTTATTAAATTTATTTTTGGTTTCACTGTGTTGTGTGTTTGTTGATTTTATTTGCTTTAGCGCTGGAGTAGTAGTCGTCCAATTTGCCGACAATTGATGCACTTGTGCTGACATAGGGGCAGATTTTTACATAGTGTAAATCAACGCAGAGCCAGCATGGAGTTTTTGGCAGTTTATGATTTTTGTTGTTGTCCGTTTTGTTAACGGAACATACGAATTTTGGTCTGATTTTAGTTCCAGTATATGCTGTGTTTTGTTAACCAGCTTATCTAAGTTAGTGGTGTCAGAAAATTCAGTAATCGGACTCGAATATCTGTGTCTTTTGTTGATCTAAGACATAATATGAAGATTAAACATTGAACTGATCAATTTTGAGATCCATCATTCTAAATAGTCCGCATTGTAGATTCACGCGACCGGCGTACTCTTTAAAATCTTCACTGTCTACTTTTGATAGTTGTATTCATTTGTAGCGTTGGGAAACCTGTATCTCCGCTTTGCCTAAGAGTTTTTTCAATTAGCCAACTGTGTCATTTGATGTAGCAAAAGGATTTGTTTGTGCATAGTGTTCTGCTTATCTTTCAACAGTTGAAGAAATTTGTCGTTGCACATTGTCGTATACTATATTTGCAATAAAAATATATTTAATTTTATTTCACCTTCCTCGTCGCCACTTTTGTTGTGCTTTTATGTTGAAATAAGACTATTTATTTAAATTATAATAAACTTTAATTCATATGAGATGTACCCTTGTTGGCTTGCTACAACTAACTGCAAAATGGTTACAAAAAATTGTATATAAAAAACTTAAAGTAGTGTTGCATGCGGCATCGTGTTTTATGGTGATGCCACACTGTTAATGTTTTATGTACGAGTTACCCCCTAACAGTGGACTTTTTGGAGCACCTAATACACATACATATATATGAATGGGAAATTTCCTTAAGGTCCCTTTAGGTGATCAAATTTATCTGACGATTTGTATGATGATTAAAAATTTTGATAGTGTAAGGTATTGAATACGACAGTCGTACAATTGCTTGAATAAAATCAAAAAATGTTGATTTTTTGTTTGGTTTGACGACCAATCCGATGGTGCAAGTGCAAGTTATACGATTTAAAAATCAAAATATTGAATTTTTAACGTTAAAAAAAGTTTTTTAGTATTTACAAAAGTAATTTTAAATAATTTATTGATTTCTGTAAAAACATGTTCGAAAACTACGAAAATAAAAGCGAAAGTAACATAAAAATAATTGCGAAGTCGTCAGATATATCTCAACGTGTATTTTAAAACAAATTTTTGTCGTCGAACTTATCGTCAGATATATTTATTATTTAGCTTTTTTATCAGATTGGAGTAGGATTACAATTTAATACTAATACTGCGTTTTTTTTTTTTTTTTTGTGGAATGATTTAAATAGAAATTTCTCTTAAAAAAATTAATACAGACTTAACTTGTAATCAACTGAAGTTATAAAGAATCACTTTTAAGAAAAATTTAAATTCCGGATATAAATTTCCCGGTATTTTATAGAAAATATTTCCCGAATGGGAACCCTATATTGGGGTAATAGTAAGGATACATTTAATTTTTGAAGACCATGGATCAAAATAATGCAAAGCTTCAGGTAATTTTTATGATTACATTTCCAAAAAAAAAAAAAAAAAAAAAAATTGTTTTTGGAAATGGTACCTTGAAGTAAAATTAAACCACAACCTCGAATACTCCCCTACTACGGACTTTAATAAATTGAATCCGCCAATCGGGTTATAAACAACCGAGATATGGGGCAAAACAAAATCATGAAAACTTTATAGTTTACTTTATTGTCTTTAAAGTCCTTTTCCAAAGTTCTGCTTTAAAAAATAAAGAGCATAGAATATATATATATATATATTACTATATTACTTATATTACTCTATAACTTGTTTCTAAATAAGGTTTTTAAAGGCAATATTTATTTCTCTTTTTATATCTCTTTCGTTTCAAGAAAAATTCTGTTTGTGCCTCTGGATGTGGTTGTCACTGTTTGGAACAGACTGCTCTAATGTTGGAATACATTAAATAGTTTTAATTAGTAATAAGTACAATATACAAAATATAAAAGTTGTGTTTTTTTTCTTTTAATATGCTTTGTTTTAATTTATTTCTTATAGTAAACATTTTCTGGGGATTTTGATATATCTTTTTCAAGTAATATTGTATATAATAATGACATCAATTTATTACAAAAAATACTTAAACTTAATGAGCTTAATAAATGTTGCACATTTTAGTTTCTAATTAAAGTCGTACGTTTTCATGGTTTTTTTCCGATTCTACATTAGACATTCAGTCAGTTAATCTGTTATATTAAAAAATAAACTCAAAGCGTTTTACTCAGTTGGGTATTATTTAATGTTATTGCTCTACTAATAATTACGCCACAAACATTCATAATTTGAAACTTTCTATTAAAACAATTTCCTTAAATATATTAAAAATTAAAAAAGAAAAACTCTTGCACACGAGATAAAAAAAGTAAAAGTATAAAATGAAAAAAATAAAAATAAATTTCTTATAGTCAAATCAATAAGATAAAAAGTACATTCAAAATTACAAAGGCGAAAGGTATCAAAAAAAAAAAAAAAAAAAAAAAAAAAATAATAATATCTAAAATAGTAACGATACTTTTTAAATTAAAATATTTACTTGCAAACACACGATGAAAAAAGAGACAAATTGGACGATATTGAATATTTTTGGAAGAATTCAATTCTTTAGTCATAATGTAGAACACAAAAAATGCTTGGCGATTTTTTGATTTTAACATCTTTTTGAATTAAATCGGTAGGGCGTTGAATGGACGATGGAAAAGGCATCGTATTAGAATTGATCTTTATAGGCTTGTACAGCTTTCATTAGCATACGCACGTTGCTGCATTGTGAACTCTTGGGATAATTTATGAGAAACATTTGGCAATTACGGAAAAGTTCTTGCAAAACTTTTGGAGCATGCTCTCTAGTAATTGGATCCATCGGGTTTATGGCTAATAAGGCTTCAGCCAAATAACTAAACAAAAAAGGAAGAATATTTATATGAAAAAAATTATAACAATTTGAGTATTTGTGGATTATACTTTTGTTTGAGTTCATTGTGATCGCTCATGTCGGCCGATATTTGTTGTATTAAAGAGAGTAAAACCTTTTGTTCCAGACAACAATCAGGTGTAAAAACTGCATTGTGATCGGCACTTTTTAAGGTGAATTCTACCAAACTTAAGTCGTTGGCTAACAATGCTTGATGGAATGCTTTATTTATTTGTCCTTGTAACAAAAGATGCCTAACGGTGTCTTTTAGACCGTACATTGGCGCAGGAGTATTCGCTTGTGAACGTATGACTGCTACTTGATTTTCGAAAGACTTTCGCACCTATAATTATTATTATAAAATTTATACAGCTGAATTTTCACACATACCAGATTATAATTACCTCTGTTCTAATGGTTTCTTGAATTTGCCTTGAAAGTAAGAGCTCTAAACCTTTGATATCTTTACGTGTTTCTAACATTACATCTTGTACGCCGTTGCGATGTTTAGTTAAAATCGAATCCAAATGTTGGCGAAATCCGGAGAATTTATTTAGAATTTCTTCTGTGGAATCATGCATTGGTTGAAGTTGTTGCAAATAATTATCAAATTGTTCCATAACTATACGAAAACAAATTGATTAGACATTTTATATTTAAAGTTTTTTAAAAATGAAACTTTTACTTACATTCCTTTATACCTACAGAGAAAGCTTCATGTAATTGCTTAAACATATTTTGTGATGATTTTTCATAGGCGGGTATTAATGTGCTCGACATAGATTCTATAAAAGCACCCTGTAAACTGCCCTGGACTCCAACCAAAACAGATTTTCCAAATGTATCGATAACAGTCTAAAATGTAAATTTTAATATATTTTCAAACATGTACAGAGTAGTGCATAGTGGGGAAGAACCGACATTTTTTGGAAATAAATCTGTAACTTCTAATAAATTTACATAAAATTTTACATAGGCGTAGCAGAGGAGCATAAAATTATTATTTTGGAAGGAAGCCCCACAGAATCCTTAGGAGCGGAGCTATTCGGGCTCTAAATGGAGTACCTCTGACATAAAATTTTTTTAACCGCTTCCCATGCTTGCATGTGCTATTTATCAAGTTATTTGCATTTGAATTTTCAAATATCTCAATTATGCAAAATCTTGGTCCATTTTTTTTTTTCAATATATAGCCGAACAATTTTATCCAATTTTACAAATCACAAAGTCGATATCTTTACCGAGTTTTAGAAACTGTTAGGCTGTCGGAGTAGTAGGGTGACAAAATCGATTTTCCAACCAGTTTTTTTTTTTTGGGTAAGTGCTGTGGGATTTTCAAAATGTTAATTTTTCGAATGTCGAATAAACCGATTTTAAAAATAGCATTTTATTTCAAAAAATCTATGTAATAAATACTAAAATTTGAGTGGAAATTTAGGAACAATTTGTTAATTGATTAATATTCATAAAGTTAATTTCTTGTTATGTTTTATAAATATATTTTAAGATTAAATTGAAATTAACGCTATAAGCTTAGTTGCTAGATAAATTTGAATGATATTTGCATAAAAGTGATAAATATGTAATTTTTTTTTTTTTTTACTTTCAAAGAAAAAATAAGAAAGTCAGTGCGAATCCAAAAAAATGTATTATAATTATTGGATACTCAGTACTGCTATTTAAGCATTTCCAATGACTTAATTATGTATTTTTTATAAAAATTGCAAATGGGTTTTGGCCTTTTGTGAAGTATTTGTTCGAATTCTATAACAAAAGTGAACATAATTTTTAAATTTCTTCTACTGCGAAGATTTTTATTTTAATTGTTAATATTTATATATTATCACCATATACTACCACGGGTTGGTCATTAGATAATCCAAGTTCTTTGAGTAAGCTTCTCAAATATGCTACCTCCTTTACTGCTACTTAAGGTAATACAGTTCTGCTTCTTTGAAGGCCATGAGAAAGCAATGCCACCACAGAATCTGCATTCAGTTGAGATCTAGGGGCGTCAATGCTAATCGACAGTTTTTCATATGTTGTTTCAACCGATCTTTTATATATTGCACCAAGTTCACCTTCTCTTTCCACCTGCATCCCAAGGAATAAATTTTCCTGACCCTTATCGATACACTAAAATGCTTCTGATAAACGCCTTTTAATCTCAATCATAATCTCTTTATCCTCGCAACAAATGAATAAATCATCCACATAGACAGAAACCAAACACAATTTACCTTCAGCTAACATTTTATACATACATGGTTCATTTATACACTCGACGAATCCAATATTCCGAAGAACTCCATCAAGCTGTAGATTACATTCTCTACGTCATTGTTTGAGGCTGTAAATTTCCTTATTTAATTTGAAAACATAATCAGAATGGTTTTATCAACGAATTTCTCAGGGTGTTTCATATACACCTCCTCAGATGGTTCACCATTAAGGTAAGTAGTACAAACGTCCATCTGATGAGAAAGTTTCTGTATAATTTATACCCAACTGTTGACTATAACCCTTTGCGACCAGACGTGATTTGTATTTCTCAATTTCACCAAATTTATTTCTCTTCAACACAAAGACCCACTTTGAGCCGATGGCCTTTTTACCCTCAGGAAGCTTCGCCAACGACCACGTTTTATTTGCAATTGAACCATTATGTTCTCTTTGCATGTACTGTCTCTACTCAGACGAATTGCAACTGTTCAAAGCATCTTCCACCGTCAGTGGTATTTCGATTTCCACGTAATTTTTGTCTGTGTTGAGCACATTGCGTATTTTCCTGAGTCGCCCATGCTACTTCTTCACTGCTACTGCTATTTGGATTCTCTTCAAACCCAATAAAGTTCTCCTCGTCCATACTACGGTTTAAATCTTCGGTGTCGTCCTTCTATTGCTTATCATTTGTCAAAAATTCCGACATATCAACAATTTCAACCGTATCAAGTGCTGAAGACATTACATTTCGTTTTTCTATCATCACACGATATGCCTTAGCTGTTAATGAGTAACCTACAAGCCAATATTCTGTAACCTTTTAAGCTTCAACTTCTTATGCGCTGTCTTATCGAGAGCTACCGCTACAAAGTCGAAAATTCTAAAATGCTGCACGGATGGTTTCTCGCCAGTAAATACTTCGCAAGGTGTAAAATCTCCAAGTATTTTCGTAGGCGACCAATTACAAAGACGCGACATTTCCACTTTTATCCGATTAGCACGCTCGACGACGACGTTTTGTTGAGGAGTATACGGTACCGTTAGTTCCCGAATTATTCCGTTTTTCTCTAAATATTCATTAAATTGTCCGCTCAAAAATTCTCGACCGTTATCCCTTCTTAGCACTTTTATTTTCTTTCAACGTTTGACGCTCGATCATTTCCTTAAATACTTTAAACTTTTCAAACATTTCGTCTTTGCTTTTTAAGAAATACACAAAAATACGTCTCGAATAATCGTCTATAAATGTTAAAAAGTATCTGGAAACGTTCAAAGATTTGGTATTTAATGGACCGCACACGTCTGTTTGTATTTTATGGAACGTGTTTCACTGTTTTTGTATGTCTTCGCGTGAATTTTCGCCTTCGTACATATTTTACACGGATTCTCACTGTTAAACATATTCTTATTTGCCAATTCTTGTAAACTACGATAGTTTAAATGGCTAAATCGTTCGTGCCTTATCACATCACTCCCGTTTAATGCACTAAAACACTGTTCAGAATTACATTTAATCACGAATAAATTTTGTTTCTTTACAGCCCGAAACATTACGTTATTGTCTTTGTCCATAACTTGCGCTCCGTTCATATTAAATACAACTTTATAACAGTTATCACATAATCTTATAGAAAATTACCATTCATCTTTTACTTCTATTTTCAACTATTAATTCTATTTCACCTATTCCTTCTGATTTTATACAGTTTACTTGTATTAGTGTAACAGTTTGCCGCATAGTGAGCGCACTTACCATACTTGAAACATTTGAAATTTCGTTTTTTCCCACTCTTCTTGAAACCACCACCTTCTGTAGAATTGTTATTGTTTCTTGCTACATGAGCCTGCGATTCACCGTTATTATTTGCTACACTGTAATGATTTTTTCTCTTTGCCTTTTCCAGAAGCTTTACCTTCAAAATTTGAAATTTTTCTAACGAATCCCTCGTTTCCATAGCAATAACAAACTGCTCGTAACACATTAGCAAACTTGATAGCAATATTATTAACACTAATTCGTCCTGGATTATAATCCCAAATTCTGCCAATTCGTCAACTGCAATCGAAAACTCATTTAGGAAACTTGACATATCTTCACCCTTTAACATGCGAAAATTTAACAACTTTTTATAGTGATACTTTTCGAACTGGAACGCTTTGACGATGTTTTACACAATTTTAAATGGCTCAATTGTGATGCCTTTATCCCATTCAGCAACATCTTTCGTCTCATCTCTTTTAGATTTACCACACACAATATTCCACGAACCCGAGTGGATTTGTATGCACCACACATCATAGTTCTTTTCGTCTAGTTTATCTATTTGGTAAAGCGGAAATCCCCGTCTTTTAGTATATTAACCTTTCTGGATTATTTTGATCTTCAATTTTGTCAGTTTATTAGTGTCATTTTTATGTAAATGCATCTCTTAATATGGGAAAAGTTCAACATATTTTAAAGCCAACGATTTCTCAAAAATCAGAGATTTAAAAAGAATTTAAAAGTGGAACGGTTAGTTGGTCCTTAAATAAACTAACAGCTCCCCTCCATCGCCTATGGCGCGGGTTGGTTGTAAACTTTAGCCTAGTCCGCGCACGCCGTCACTGCGCGAGATGGTCCTCCTTTTACTAGCATACTCGTGGGACGAAATAGATTCTTCAGATATTTATTCCATTCGAACAGATGATGAACGGTCGCAGGGCGACAGGACAGACATGGACAATGCGGATGACGATTTAGTGATTATAGGGGTCCAACGAAACATTCTAGCATAGGAAAGTCAGTTGTTGGGCCTTATATCAGAGACGGATGAGATTTTGGCCATCTCGAGGAATTCCTTTGCTGGGACCAGTGCCACACACAGGAGAAAAGTCATTATCCTCAACGATCCGCGCCGGAGCGGGAAATAAAGGTAGCGGCGAACCAGTCAAAACTGCAACCCTTCTGGACCAGCAGGTAAAGACTGGCAAGCCAAAGACTACCGGTGGCGAGGCTGTTCATGCACCAGACAGCAAATCTGGCAATTCACATCAGATTGTCAGGGATACTAGGCCTTGATATGATTAGCCATCGACAAACAAGAAGGCAGTAGGTCAGAGGTCGACGAGCTCTACCAGTGGAAACCATAAGGGCACCACTGAAGCGCTGTAGGTCGAAACCCACACGGCTCTTCTAAATGTCCCCAAAAGGGGCCATTAAAAGGGCCAGGTCTGGGGATGACCAGCAAACCTGGATAGCCAAGAAGGCTGCTCGCACACCTTCCACCTCCGATAAGCAATGGCAACAGATTGAACACAAGCTCATTGACGAGATCGCCCTTGTAAGAGGAAGGCCGGACGAGGTGTCCTTCAAAGGCGCGGACTGGATGAACTATCAACTGCGGTAATAAGAAATCTTTTGAATTTCTTAAAAACGCAGTTGCTAAGTGAAAATCTCTTTATCCTGGGGGAAACTTGAGTTGATACTGGCGTCTGATTTGCCCCTGCGTCCAATAGTGACTGCATGGTTTCCTCCACCTATTCCAGAGGTTGAAACCATTCTGACAGTATTGGAAAATCAGAATGTAGGTCTTGTTACAGGTCAATGGAAGATATGAATGTATATATATGACCTGTAAGGAGAACCAAGGCAAAGACTTCAGATTCGCAGTGGATCAGGAGTCTCTGAAGAAGCTGGGGTAATTTAGATATGCTAAATCTGATAAACCCAGAGGCTGTCAGTGGTGCAAATTAATTTGCATCACTTTGAAGCAGCCTCAAACGAATTGACAAAACTCCTCATTGAATCCAAAGTGGACATGGCTCTTATCCAGAAACCCTGGATTAACAACACCAGGATATGTGGTTTAAGGACCACTGGGTATAACCTGTTTATACCGTCCACATTGGACATTTTCGGACATGTATATTAGCTAGAAATGATTTCCCAATGGGAAATCACTAGAGGCAGTAGGCCTATACTGGAATTCGTGCACATGCCATACGAGGCGGCCGATCCACCGGGCATCGTCTGTAGCATTTGGCAAAGCACAACAGGAGGAGAAGTTCTGGAATGTGATGCGAATGCTCACCACTACCAATGGGGAAGCAAAGACATTAACAAGAGAGGTGAGTTAGTATTTGAATTTATAACTAATTATAATCTTCATATCTGTAATAGAGGTAATGATCCTACATTCCACAGTGGGGCAGAATCGAAATTTTTTGGAAATAAATCTGTAACTTCTGATCGGCTGGTTGGATTTCAGAGTGTACAATGTTAAGTTTGGAAGGGGGGTACAACAAACCCCTCAGGGGCGGAGCTAGGGAGCTCAAAGTTAGGTAGCTCTGACATAGAAAAAAATTTTAATCGCTTTCCAAATTTTTATTTCTCGTCCGATTTCAAATATTTTTACATATTGTTGTAGGCCCTGATAAGACCTATAAAAAACATACGTATGTTTCCTATTTATCTCTTATAGTTTTCGAGTTATTTGCGTTTGAATTTTTAAGCACCATAATTTAGCATGTTCTTTGTCCAGTTTTTTTCATATATATCCCAGTATTTCCGACCGGTTTTATTAGTTTTTTTCCTAACTAGTTAAAGAACAAAATTATCTATTGAATAAAAAAGACGATATCTTTACGAGTCCAAAAATAAACGATTTTGAATTTGAAAATTGCAAAAAAGACGACTTTTTGTGTTTTTTTAGCCGAAAAAGTATCTACACTCTTTTTTATCTAAAATGAAATTTTCTTTAGCATGGTACACAGCCTCCCGAATTCCACCCATTTTATATGAAAGTTTTGATTTTAGACCATATTTTCCCAAATCCCAAAGCACGAATCGACAAGCGGAATATATTATAAGAATCTTCAATATGTTGTTAAAAGTTTTAAACGGAAATCTAAGGGACTTCGGAAAAATGTGGATTCTATAGTCAAAAATGTAAAAAATCCCATTTTTTGGGAATTTTCATTAGTTTTATGGGAATTCAGGAAAACCCTGAAATTTGGTTAAAGCGCTTTTATTTAAATTAATAAGATCCACATTTCCTGCAAATTTCAGTAAGATATCTTTATAAACAAATATGTTATTACAATTAAAAAATTTGTATTTTCTCCAAAAACCCCAAATTGGGTCTTTTGTTTGGTTTATTTCTAAATAGCGAAAGAAATTTTAAAAATATGTATTCTATATTAAGCTTATCCTTTAGCAAATATAATTTCCGATCTTTTGCAAAAAGATTCAAGTCAATATCATGCCTCATTTCAGAAATGTGCGCCTTTAAACTTTTATAGTTCCAATTTATTGTATATATGACTATATTTTTACAAACTTGCAACTTTGCCGTTAGCTTTGCGTGAAATATTACTTAGAAAATTATGAATATTTCTGTATACTTTTAATAATATCTATACACAAAATATTTTTATAAAAATAATTAATAAATATTTTTTATTTTTAATAGGGTTGCCACATTTCCCAAATTTAAATAAATCTTTATCCTTTTCTAAGCATTCATATATTTCTATTAATGAATTTAAAATAACAAAATAAACAAAAAATGTCTATTTTAACTTAATCAATAAGTATTTTATTAGTTTAAATTTATGGTTTTTACCTAAATTTAACAAATGTATTTATATATTGGTGATGGTTAAAAATTTATATATTTATGATCTAGTGGCAATGTACAGATATCCTTTCCGGTGATACCTAACAGCAATATATAATATCAATGAATTCGGTATAGGTACTCTTCCAAATTGACTCTTTAAGATATTTTACCTAATGAAAATTCACAGAATACTTGTAAATATATATACCTGTACGATATATCTAATAGATATATATAAATGCGCAGCTAATCCTTATCAATATCATAACGAAGTTGATTACCATGGTGATTACATTGAAACATGAACAATTGTGTTGTGTTCTGTGGAGTTTATCTAAAAATAATCTTAATCGTTTAGAAGCTATAGTGGAATTCATAAAAACTACATATCATGCAAAAGTCGACGTCATTGGTAAATCTCAGATAGAGAGCTTTTTAAAGTTGCATGACGTAAAAATGAAGTCCTTGAATCAACGTACTAACAGATTAAAAATTAAACATTCCGATTGGATGGATACTGATATAGAAATATCGGAGGAGCACCCTTCAGTCATATGATGATTTAAGTACAAGATCTAAGAAGAAAAGACTGACCCATAAGCTTTCTATAATTTCGAATGAAGAGGTTTCTGATACATTCAAAGAAATGTTAAAAAAGGAGAAGCAACCTAAGAGTGCAATTAATATTGCTGAAATACTGCCAACTTCATCACCAAAACGTCTTAAACGGATTGCCGAAAGTGTACCTACTCCAACATCACAATACAATTTTACAGAGGAAGAAGCAATTGCTTTAATGCTTGAACTGGACCTCAGCCGAAACAAATATCAAATTTTAAAAAAAGCTCTGCTTGAAAAGGGACACTCAATTCTACCATCATATAAGGATATTCGAGGAAAAAAGCCACCTATTTCGGTTACCGAAAAAGAAGCATGTGTAGAGCTATCTTCTTTGCTTGAGAATACAGCTATAAGGATAGTTGCAGATTTTTCTGCAGATCAGTTGGAAAAAGTAAATAACAGCGACGTTGTATTAATCTGTTAGTGGGGATGTGAGGGACTATCAGCCCTTCCTGAATACAAGCATGCTAGTGGAAGTAAGAAAATGACGGATTATAAAAGCGTATTTATAGCATCTTTGGTGCCATTAAGAATGCTATCTTATTCCTTAAAGCAATCTTCATCAAAGTGTAAAAACTCATTTGAAGATATATGGCTTAACACCACTCTAGGATCAAAACATTTTTGCAGACCTATTTGGTTCGAATACACAAGGGAGTCGAAGAAAACAACAAAGCATTTAGTGGAATGTATTAATGATCAAATAAATGATTTACAACCTCTTTCAAAGGACTAACATACTACTAATGGCAATTAATAGTAAGCACAAAATTAACTCTGCTCGATTTGGATAATATGAATCAGAAATATCTAAACTACTCTATATCCATGGAAAGAAATGACACCAACAGTACATAAAGTATTGTGCCATGGCGAAATTATAATTGAACGAAATATTCTTCCACTTGGAGAGCTTACAGAAGAGGCTCAAGAAGCAAGAAACAGAGATTTTACGCACTTTCAATTATTCAGCTCCAGGAAATGCTCCAGAACGTCACAAAACGAGGATATTTTTAATAGCCTATTGTTATCATCAGACCCTGTACTATCATCAATGAGAAAGCGTTGGATTTATTATGAGGCTTCATCAACTCAAAATAGTGAAGACTTGAAGGACCTTTATTTTAGATATGTATACAGATACAACAGATTATTTTATAGAAAATAAGTAGTATAAGTTTAAAATATTAGAAAAATTGTCTACATAAATTTAATGTAAATAAGTAATAAAAAATCGTATTAGAAATAGAATATTTATTAAGGACGATGATAAATACCAAAAATAATAATATTGATTAAGTTAAAATAGACATTTTTTGTTTGTTTTGTTATTTTAAATTCATTAATAGAAATATATGAATGCTTAGAAAAGAATAAAGATTTATTTTAATTTGGGAAATGTGGCAACCCTATTAAAAATAAAAAATATTTATTAATTATTTTTATAAAAATATTTTGTGTATAGATATTATTAAAAGTATACAGAAATATTCATAATTTTCAAAGTAATTATTATTATTATGCAAGTTTGTAAAAATATAATAGTCATATATACAATAAATTGGAAATATAAAAGTTTAAAGGCGCATATTTCTGAAATGAGGCATGATATTGACTTGAATCTTTTCGCAAGAGATCGGAAATTATATATGCTAAAGGAATACATATTTTTAAAATTTCTTTCGCTATTTAGAAATAAACCAAACAAAAGGCCCAATTTGGGGTTTTTGAAGAAAATACAAATTTTTTAATTGTAATAACATATTTGTTTATAAAGAAATCTTAATGAAATTTGCAGGACATGTGGATCTTATTATATAAATAAAAGCGCGTTAACCAAATTTCGATAAGGGTAGGGTTTTCCTGAATTCCCAAATAAACTTATCAAAATTCCCAAAAATGGGATTTTTTGCATTTTTGGCTATAGAATCCACATTTTTCCGAAGTCCCGTAGATTTTGATTTAAAACTTTTAGCAACATATTGAAGATTCTTAAAATATATTCCGCTTGTCGATACGTGCTTTGGGATTTGACAAAATATGGTCTAAAATCAAAACTTTCATATAAAATGGGTCGAATTCGGGAGGGTATGTACCATGACCAATTGAATTATTGGGATTGTTTTTTATCTTATAGCCATCTCTGTGAAGTTAGTTACCTTTCAGAAAAGTGCAAAAATATTAAAAAGTCGTCTTTTTGCAATTTTCAAATTCAAAATCGTTTATTTTTGGACTCGGTAAAGATATCGACTTAAAATTTCTTTATTGAATACATAATTTTGTTCTTTAACTAGTTCAGAAAAAAACTGATAAAATCGGTCGGAAATGCTAGGATATATATGAAAAAAACTGAACCAAGAACATGCAAAATTATGGTGCTTAAAAATTCAAACGCAAATAACTCGAAAACTATAAGAGATAAATAGGAAACATAAGTATGTTTTTTATAGGTCTTATTAGGGCCTACAACAATATGTAAAAATATTTGAAATCGGAAGAGAAATAAAAATTTGGAAAGCGATTAAAATTTTTTTCTATGTCAGAGCTACCTAACTTTGAGCTCCCTAGCTCCGCCCCTGAGGGGTTTGTTGTACCCCCCTTCCAAACTTAACATTGTACACTCCTCTGCTACGCCTATACCAAATTTCATGAAAATCCAACCTGCCGATCAGAAGTTACAGATTTATTTCCAAAAAATTTCGATTTTGCCCACTGTGCATTCAGAAGGAAAGTTAGGGAAAAAGTTGTAGACGTAAATTTGTCAAGGACAGGAGGGTGGCTATGAATGAAGTAATTAAGAGTAGCTATGTGCTCAGTTGCCCGGTGTTTTATCCTGGCAAACGGAGGCAGCCGAAATAGTGGACTAGGGAACGGTCCACGGGCTACAATTAGAGGGCTGTTTAATAGAGCCAAACTAATGAGGAGTCAGACTAATAGGGACAGCTATAGGGAAAGCTTCATTAAGTATAAGAGAGACATAAGATGGACGAAACGGACATCATGTATGAATTTCTGTGAATCCGTGGACTCGGTTAACGAGTTGTCAAGATTTAGACGGATATTATCAAAGGACCCTGTGGCACCTGGATATATACAACGTGCGGACAACTCATGGACGATGTCTGACTCGGAGTCCCTCAATTTATTGATGGAGACTCACTTCCCTGGCTGTAAGGATATAGAATCTGATGGGAGTACAGGTAGTGTCAGTTATAACCTACAGTCCGGACTAGAAGAGGGTGATATCGATGCGAGAACTTTCCCAATGGGCAAATAGTAATGGATTGGGAGTCAACCCTGAAAAGGCTGAACTAGTTCTGTTTACCAGGAGATATAAGGTTGAGACATTTAGTCTACCAGTATTGAATGGGACAGAACTCAGATTGTCAATTACTGGGCATTTACTTGGACAACAATTGTCTTTGAGGAGAAATACTCAGAAAAGGGCCAGAAAGGGGCTTAATGTCTACTACGCATGCAGGATGTCTGTAGAGAAAAACTGGTCTAAAACCGGTATACACACCGGTTGTGAGACCTACTCTCACTTAGAGATGTTCGGTATGGTGGGAGGCGTTGAGAAAAGGGACGTATAGGAACCTTCTGTCTAAAGTTCAGAGATGTGCTTCAATTGGCATTACGTGTGCCGTGAGAAGTATACCTCAGGCAGCATTGGACATCATTCTCCACCTTCTTCCAGTTGAGTAGTTCATGAGAGGAGCTTATTTAGACTAAAGGAATTGGGATTAATAGGGAGCTTCATAGCGGGGCATGTTAGCATACTTAATGAAGTCAAGTTTGATAGTCGAACATTATCCTTGTTAGTCGAACATTCCAGTTGAGTAGTTCATGAGAGGAGCTTATTTAGACTGAAGAAATTGGGATTAATATGGAGCTTCATAGCGGGGCATGTTAGCATACTTAATGAAGTCAAGTTTGATAGTCGAACATTATCCTTGGTCGCCCAAACGGATTATGTCGGTATCATAATTGACTTCGAGGCTATTCCCGTTATTGAAATCCTAGTAGGGACATCTGGACTAGAACGGAGAACATGGATCACCAATGGCAATGATAAGTTATTATGTCAGGTCCAGATTAGTGCTTGAGTGTAGGAATGAATTTAGAAGCGTTCCTGTTCACTGCGATATTCTCGGCAATCAAATAGGCGATGAGCTAGCTCGTAAGGGCTCGGAGCTGGACAGGTATTTTGTGGAGGTATCGGTTAGATTTCCAATTGGATCATAGTTCATGGCCATAAGGGAGTGAACTCTGGGAAGAACGAATCTTGCTTGGAGGAGTAGAATGGACTGCAAGGTATTTAGAGCGTTATTGCCTAGTCTTAAACTAGCAGATTCTAAGCATCTTCCGGGTATGAGTCGAGGGAATCTAAGGGTCATTGTTGGTATGATTACTGGTCACCTCGCAATAGGGAATTTGACTAGGAAGTGGGGCACTAGCACGACAGACTTTTGTAGGATGTGCGATGATGTGGAGGAGCTAGAGACAGTGGAACACATACTCTGTCATTGTGTAGGGCTTCAGCGTAGTAGACTGAAGTGTTTTGGAAGCTATATTCTACACGAACTGGAGGAGGTTGCAGGTAGAGAACTCAGCAACATTATAGGGTTCGTAATGGGGATAATGTGGCTTAAAGGTAGTCAGGGTTGACTGATGGGTCTTAGGTTCCACACTTTTCTTATATTTCGTTATCTTTCTTTCTACTCTTGTGTCTTATTCTACTAAGGTTTTTCTCTTTCTTCTTTATTAGCTTTTTCTGGTATTTACAAAGGGATTACAATGGACCGGATGGTTTCTGGGTTAAGGGGTGAAGACCTTTTTAACCTAATCCAACCTAAAGCAATAAAATTCATTAAAAAAGTTCGTACGTACAACAGAAAGTGGCCCTTTCAAACGTTGCACCTTAAATAAAGTTGAGTACCTAAGAATGGAAAAAATGCTTTACAAGTGGTTTGTAAAACGAAGAGAAAAAATGTTCCAATAACAGCAGCGATTTTACCAAAAAAAAAACCAGTCATTTGTATTCTAAAATTTATCAAACCAATTCAGGTTTCAATGCCAGTGAAGGATGGTTGAAGAAATTTAAGCGTCGACATGGAATTCGATTTTTAAAAATACGGGCGAGAAATTGTCTTCGAAACCTCATCTTATTGATCCATTTGTGAAAGAGTTTGAGGATTACGTTGATGAGCATGGGTTGACTCTTTGCGAAATCTACAATTCCGACGAATACGGTTTATATAATAGGATTCTTCCAAATCACACTCTTGTCACATTTAATGAAAAAACGGCTCCCGGAAGAAAGATATGTAAAGAGCGAATAACTTTTTTGCCTGTTCAAATGCGAATGGCACAGACAAACTGAAATTGTTGGTTATTGGAAAATCGAAAAACACGCGCGCCTTTAAATGCTTTTTCAATAATCCTGTAATATACAACTCCAGTAATACGCCTGGGTGACATCATTTATATTCAAGGACTGGTTCCATCACGAATTTGTTCTTAATTAAACATTTTTTAGGTCCGAGAATTTTTGGCTTCAAAAAGGTCTGCGCAAAAAGCAGTTTTGCTTTTATATAACGCGACGTGTCACCCAGTTGAAGAACTAAAAAGTGGTGACGGTTTAATTAAAGCAATGAATCTACCACCCAATTTCACTTATTCAACTGTCAGATGAAAACGTTATCAACTTGGTGAAATTAAATTATAAAAAAGAACTGCTCACGCACTTGCTTGGCGAGAAGGGACAAATTTGGAGCTAAAAGTAAAAAACTTCAATATCAAAAATGCTGTTCAAATTCAAGCTACATCCTGGGATAAAATATCGGTGTTCAATATCCGAAAATCCTGGAACGCCTTGCTCGAATTTGGTACTGAATGGAGTAAATATTTTACAAAATATAATTCAGGAAGAAAACGAAGATCTTTCAACTATTGGTACACTTGAAGCTCAAATTGGTGCGGAACAGCTTTTCACGTATGCTGACGTAAACAACTGTATTCAAGAAGAATTTAATGTGGAAAGTAATGAGGAAAAAATGGAATTATCAGATACGTAATCGGAGGATAGTGGTCATGAAGAAAACAAAAATAAAGTGGAAGATTGTATAACATCGATAAACATATGCATACAATGGGCTTTGGAAAATGATAAGCCGACAACAGCACTATATGAAATACACGATACAGCTGTTATTTTAAAAAATAATTTGCCAGAAAAGCAACTCAAAATCTCCAATTTCTTTAAAAATGTTTAAAATGTAAATATATCAATAAAAACAATTCTAATTTTAAAAATTACATCAAATTTTTCTATAAAAATTTGTCTAGTTTTTAATTAGTCGCGAACATTCATCAGTCGATCATTAGCCTCATATGGAGATTTCCAACCAATAGGGTTATAATATCCAGTATGGGTGTATCTACCATTTTCAGGGTAGCGAACAGGGGGTACTCCGCAAGGAGTTTTATCTCCACTCATCTGGAATATCACCGTTAACTCATTGCTCAGGGAACTTGATTGACTGAAGTTTAAAACTGTTGCTTATGCAGACGATGTTGCGGTGGCTGTATATGGGAAATATCTGGATACTATGTCTCACCGCCTGCAAACTGCAATTGGGGCTAATTAGTACATGGAGTACATTCAGCGGCCTTAGCGTGAATCCAGTAAAAGCGGAACTTGTCTTCTTTTCTAGAAGATACAAGATTCCATCTTTCCCACTACCACGCCTAAACGGCGTTGAATTAAAAGTGTCGGATAGTGCGAAGTACCTAGGGATTATACTGGACTCCAAACTATCCTGGCTTCAAAATACACCGGCAAGAGCCTCAAAGGCCGGTATTGCCCTATTATGTGTTGGAAGGCCACCGGTAAGTCCTGGGGAATAAATCCCAGGAATTCGAAATGGCTCTTCGACACGTGATTAAGCCCATACTTATGTATGGAGCGATAGTATGGTGGAGAGCTATGGAGAAATCCACCTACATCGGAATCTTTGATAGGATTCTACGTAGTTCAGCGCTACTCATAACAGGAGTGTTTCGTACAACTCCATCGAAAGCCTTATTTGTTCTAATGAACTGGCTACCGGTGGATCTTATGGCCAAACGGATCGCCATTATGACAGCGACAAGGCTCGAGAACATAGGTGCATGGAACGATAGCAGTTTCGGCCATGCGACCATTCTGTCGATTATTGTATCCCCACTCCCTTTCTTGGCAGAAACTTCTCAGTATCAATCTCAACTATCCCAGAATTAAGGGCTGGTTCAGTTGAGGTTTATACTGATGGGTCCAAATCTGCTGATGCGGTTGGGGGGTGTCTATATTCCCGCTTATAGGAAAATCACTGCAACATTCTTCAAGCTCAGATCTCTTCCATAATATGGGCGGCGAACTGGTTAATGTACTATAAGGTATTCGGAGCGGTTATCCAAATCTGTACAGACAGTCAGGCCGCGATCAAAACGCTCTCGGGTGTCTTTTCGACATCCAGGTTGGTACATGAATGCCGGACATCTCTGAACAAGATAGCGAGACATTCTATCCTGGAGCTGGTCTGGATTAGGGGTCATTCATGAACCCGGGGCAATTTTATTGCGGATACACTAGCCAAAGATGGATCCCTTCTTCGAGGTGAAGATACAGACCAACTGGTAGGAGTACCGCTTTCGGCCTGCAGATCAATAATTCTGCGGGACTCATCGAGGATTGCACAGGATAAGTGGGCAAATTAAACCACATGTTCAAACTCGAGGCAATTATGGCCCCATTATGATGAATGTCTATCTAACTTCATCATGGGACTATCGAGGCATCGGCTGAGAACTCTTTTAGCCGTTGTTACAGGGCACTGGATTGCTGGTGCGCATGCTAGGAGACTTTTAACGACTTTTGCAGAAGTTGTCGGGATGAAGAAGAGGAGGAGACAGTGGAGCATCTTTTATGTCACTGTCCCACTCTTGCCGCGATTAGGACTTCCAATTTTGTAGTCCGTTTATGCATGTGTTGTCAAATCTATCTGATATCGATATCAGGTGGATCAGCTCTTACATACATTTGTCGGGTTGGTTCGCTAGGAACGTTGGAATGGACATTGATGTAGAAATACATGATCCGCGAAAATCGATCTTACAAAAAAAAGCTCGATTTTCGCGACTAATTAGATTAGGTTAAGTTATTAGGGCAACTGTCCAGAGACAGCACACTTGGGTCAATTTGGTCCCGTTGTGAAACCCTGACGGATCATGTAACCATTTTATACTTTTCTGAAAGGTGTCTTTGAGGAGATGACTTTAAAATTAAAAGGAGCCCAATTACCCAACAGAGCTAACTAAGACAGATCCTATCGAATTTGACCTATTTTGCACAGACATTTTGATTTGATGATCTAAAATCCCAAAAAAATGGAATGAAGTTTCAGAAATTCTGATGTGTTCTAAAGAGTTTGCCAATGGCTTTTTCCAGACCAGCAACAAATGTAAACTTTATAGGCAAAATTTAAAAAAAAATCCCATTTTTCGAATTTTTGCAGGTTTTTTTTGGGAATTGCAGGATTTCTATTAACAAAATCCTAAATTTGTTTTACAGTTCATCATTCAATATTTTAAATACCAAAAGCAGTTTCTTAAAAAAGTTATATTTAAATAAAAAGTGTGATAAACTTCAAAAACGGTTAAATTTCTTTCAATATAAATTATTGGCACTCGCAAGATCAATATACCTTTCTTTCTTAAAGAGCACATAATGGAATCAAATAAGGTAATATCAAACTTATAACAAATTATTCAACAACCACTTTTTTTAAGTATACCATTCGAATCAGAAACAATTTCTTTTTGAGTTGGTTTAACATTTTTCTATAACGATTCTTCTATTGAGAATTGAGAACTAGATTTATTTTTTAAAATAAATTAATCATTAATTAATCTGTAAACAGCGTCTTTGAATGTTTTAATCACAATTGAGTTGTTGATATAAAATTTAATACAATTTTAATCAGTTTAAAATTTATTTTTCAAAAAATTTTTCAATTTTTTTCCAATATCACTTTTTTTTTTTTGAGTACCCACACTTATTTTTTTTTAAATCTTGATTGGTAAAATAAATTTAATAATTTTACACCTTTAATTTTAGATAAATTAAAAGGACTATTTGATAATACTAGTAAATCGTAGAAGACCAAATTGCAAAATGTTGAAAAATTATTAAAAGAAACAGTTTTTATGATCTCCTGAATAATTGGAGTTTTGCAGATGGCCCTTTTTGAAATAAGTCCTCGATATTTTATTTCATCAAAATAAACTCACAAAAATCAAGGACCGTAATGATTATACATTTTAAAATAAAACTTAACAAATAATGACTATTTTTGATTTTTATTTTCTCGCTCAACTTTTAATGATTGTTTTTGAGTTATTTTTTTCTCCAACTTATAACTGTTTCCATTAACTACACGAAGTTATCCAAACGTGTTTCACCATACAAAATTTGTGTGAGAGTGTTCAAAAGATATTAAATTTAGCTCTCTTCTTATCCAAAGTTACATGCACTTTTTCCTCGGGTAAATTTGGGCAATTATTAAATACGATCAGCGGTTTTTTGTTTACATAAATAATTCTGTAACTTTAGATCCCTTAAAGATATTTGAACAAAATTTTGACATGACTGAAATATTTTCAATTTGATTTGGAGTAGCATTTTTGGTGTTTTTTCCAAAAAGGTGATAACATTTTTTCACTTCTAAATATTTCTTCTTTTTGTTTTGTTCGGGATTGTTTTCAAAAGAAATCTTAATGCAAATGCGTGCAAAGCTAAACCGGTGCGCTTTGGGCAACATTCTTCCCACAAGCCCTACCAAGCTTAGTCAATTTTGTAGAAATTTTGTAAATTTATTTGTACAATTCTCAAAACTTAAAGCTGGGATTAACAAAATTTATATCAATTAAATACCTCCATAGGAGCACATACTCTGTCATTGTGTAGGGCTTCAGCGAAGTAGACTGAGGTGGTTTGGGAGCCACATTCTGCACGAACTAATGGAGATTGCGGGTGAAGAACTCGGAAATCTTATAGTGTTCGTAATGGGAATACGGACGGACGGATTTTATAACAACAGGGTGAAGATTTCAATGGAAAAAATTTGACCCAAATTAAACCAGTTAAATTAAAAAAACTCGAATTTTGAATCGAGGCGAAAAATGAGGGTGAAATTTGCTTTAACCTAAATATCTCTTATTGCCAGCCTGTTTTTCTATGTTAAACGACAATCTAAGCAAAAAAAGGTAAGTCGAACATATTCGAATCATTTTGAGCTTTCTCTATTTCTTAAGTTTTCGGTGCATTGGAGTTATTTTTGTTGTATTTTTCTTTCAGAGAATTTTTTTGAGCAAAAATATTAAAAAAACTAAATTGTTTAAACATAGGTACAATCATGCAAATGAAATAATGCAAACAAATAAAATAAAAAAGGAAAAAAATCAAAACAAAAATTCTATTGACAATTTTCATTTATAAATTGATATTTGCATTTCCAAATGAATACCAAACATGATTGAAGAACATTTGGAGTGTCCTGGTGGGTAATCTTCTTATTTTTTCGTTAAAAAAGTCAACCAGTCGAAAGCAAACAGACAAGTGATTGATTCTGAAATTTCGAAAGAAAGCATTCGTTCGACATCGAGAAACAGGATATTAATCTTTAAAAGAGATAACCTACACATGTAGGCATATTTTTTGTAGAGGTTTACAGGGACTATATATATAAAAAAAAAATACATTCAAATCATAAATGAATTTTTGGCGATTTAAATAAAATCACATACTGGAGGAGACCAACTTTGGAGGTCCACCCTCTAACCCACTAGGAATCTCTGCTCCTTTAAATCAATTCAAAAACATTTCAGGTCTAGCCATATCAAAATCTTATTCAGATAATTTTAACGGATCAAAAGTTACAGAATTATTTCCAAAAAAAGTCATTATTTTTTTGCTCAAAAATAATGATTATTTTTGATTTTTATTTTTTCGCTTAACTTATAATGATTATTTTTTGATTTTTATTTTATTATCCGAAGAATAAAACTAATTCCCAATTCTTAGTAATAAATTTGATTTTGTTTTTTTTTTTTTTTTTATAAATTCGATTTAAGACCTAAATTTTATTCTTTTTTTTAACAAAAATCTTTTGATTTTTACTAAATTTTTTTTACAAAAAATTTAATTTTTTACAAAAAACTTAAAATTTTATAAAAAAAAAATCAACATTTTTTTTAAAAGTCAAAATTTTTAATAAAATCAAAATTTTTACTAAAAATCTTTTTTTTTCCAGAAATTAAAATTTTTACTAAAAATTTAATTTTTTATTAAGAGCTTTAACCCAAATAGACATAGCGCACCCATATGGTCTCTAATAATAGTTTTTTCTCATTTAGCCCTTGAAATATTCCTTTAAACCAAAATGTGACTGTTTATCATATTGTACATAGAAGAGATAGTGAAGCTAAATTTTTACATAAATAAATGGCATTTGTGTTGAAATTTATGGTCTGCTTCAGGATAAATAGTCTTAGTTAGGAAGTCTTAGTCAATTTGAGTTTAGGAGTCCAATAGCCATTTACTATTCCGTAAATAATAATAAGTAAATGTCTTCCAATATTAAAAAGCGGATTCATGATGGTCATCTTTTAGATTCAACAGCTAAAATAAGACGTTATATAGGTGACTTTTACAACTCAAGTGGGTATACATAATGATGGATGTTCAATATGTAAAATATGTTTCTCAATTCTATACTATAACTAACATTTAATTGCATCTCCTTAAGAAAATTTGCAAATAAAAAAACATTTTTTTTTTTTTTTTTTTTTTTTTTGAGAAAAATTTACTCATTTTCCTACAAAAAATGCCTATATGGTGCCTGGCATGATCATGTCGTAACGGCCCAATCTGCCCCAATTAGGGGCCGAAACAAAATTTTATATAATAACAAAATTTTCTGAGGCTAGGCAATTTGGATTAATAAGATATAAAATAAAAACCTTAGAAATCGGATAAGAAATAGAAATTTGGCTAGCTGTTCTGTGTCAGAGGTCCTTACTTTGATCCAAATAGCTCCTACGTGTTCCGCCTTCCAAACTTAATATTATACACTCCTCTGATACACCCGCGTTAAATTTTATGTAAATTCAACCAGTCAATAATAAATTACAGATTTATTTCCAAAAATGTTCGATTCTACCCCACTGAACAGTGTCGAAGAAAACTAACGGAACAAAAGTCACTTATTAATTAATATGAGTATATCATAAATTTTTCTTGCTCTAAAATATTAATATTGAAATAATCACAGAAAATTAGTGCTTAATTTCTGTGCGAACTTTTCCACAAACATCATTTTATAGCGTTGCCATTCTTTAAGAAAAAAATTACAACAAAAAAATGTACTAAAATTTTCAATTATTAATGAAGAATTTTTTCGGAAGGAAAAAAATAGCTTAAAAGAATTACACAAATCTTTTTAAGTTAAAATGAATGCGGTAAAAAAATATTAAAAATCATAATGAAAAAAAATTATTAAAATGGAAATTTATCAAATTTAGGAGTATTTTAATTTGTTCTTTAGTTGTTACAAGTTCTTGTTGCTAAAATTGGTGTTCACGTCAACTCTAGCAAAAGTACACATTTTTGCAAGATTAAACTTGGTGGCGTGAATTACTATATTGTTCTAGGAAAAATTTCTTATAAAAAGTTTAAACAACAATTAATTTGAAAAATGTTGGCTTAAAAAATAGTTAATTGGATCTATTGTGGATAACAGGCTAGTCACTATATTTTCTTCCGAAAATAATTATCAGTTTTTATTGAAAAGCTGATAATTGTTTCAAATGAAACAATTATCATAATAGTTTACATTTATCGCGGCTTAGTCAGGTAAGCTATTAAAAAGCTTTGCATAGAATTTTGACTTTGTCCACCACTATAAATATTTTGAAAAATACATATGTATCTGTTTAAACCCAAAACATACTTTACTCTTGCATGCCTGTGCAATGTTCTCCTTAATCATTATATCGAATGCTGACAGTTTCTGCGCCACATTCACTTGTATTTGCTGCTGCATATTATCAAGCTTGGCTGCAAGCATTGGAGCCAACTGGCGTTGTATCTCTAGAGTCATAACTTTCGAGACCATTTCGCCGAATTGAGTCAGGACATACTGATTCATTATTTGCATTATACTATCACGTAACTCTCGATTTTGTACATCTCTAAAAAAAAAAAAAAAATATTCACGTAATTAATATTTATAAGTAATATTTTTAAAACAATGTTTTCATTTCTGAAAATGTATATTGCCTTTTTACACGGTTATTTTTTTTTTACTTTTTTATATGATCAAATTCTTATTAGACTTATTATCAGGTTAGTGACAGTTGCATTCCTTTTGAGTTAAAAAAAAAAAAAAAAAAACAGACAAAAAGGCAAGATTTTTTTCTAGAAAAAAATTAAGAAGTTTTCTTTCTCAACTTACTTTCCTGCCAAAAATGAGGATAGTTTCCGATTATGTTCTGTTTCGTAACGTATTAAATACTTCTCCATTAATTTCGACAACTGCATCTCTAGCTTGTAACCAAATTCAGTCATGTTCTTAGGCTTAAAACTTCCATTTACTTTTTTCAACTCGGATACTTCATTTTGTAAACTACTTATTTGTATCGATTGCATTTTAACCAAATCTGAAAAAGATTATAAAATATTATTAAAGAGATTGCATCTTTGAATTGAAAAATTAAACTATGCTCAAAATATTTTGAAATATCATTTGTAATTGTATTTATTTATTATTATTATTTTTAACAAATTAACTTTTACCGATTTAATTCGATTTAAGTCTCCATAGGTGGAGATATTTTTTTACTTATTTCATAAACTAATATTTCTTTTTAAAACGTAGTACGCACCGTTTGACATTAATATAAGGAATTCACAAAAAATTTTATAGACATCCTCGAGGACAAACGAGTAAAAATATATTATATAATCAAATCAGAATGTAATCCTAAATCAAACTTCCATTCTAGGGAATATATATATTAATATCAAAAGTATGTATTTTCGTAAACATAAAACAGAGCAATAAATTCTGTGCGTCATATATTACAAGACAATTTTACCTATTAATTCACTTATTTTTCCGTTAATTTCACTCAAATCATTAGCAACATTATTCATATTATTTTGCACAATATTGTTGTTATTATTACTGCTATTGCCGAGAGTCGGAGCAACATGACTATTGCTTAGATTGGACATTGAAGAGGCATTGACAGCTTGTGATATTAAATTGGCTGCATTTTGCAACTCAGCAGAGTGTTTATTCGATACTTTTGGAACTTCTGGAACTTTTGGCCAATTTGTTTTAGTCTGATCAGGAGCTAAAAATAATATTAGTTAATTTAATGTTATATTAGTTATCTATATAAAACAGTAAACAACCTGTTACATTAATTTCTGCAGCTCCAGTCGCATCAGTTTCTGTAGCATTTTCATTGTTTTCCTCGAGCAACTCATCGCCGCTATAGGAACTCTTATCGTAATCTTGCAATGACATAATTTCTTGTACTTCGCGGCTGGGACTTGAACCTCCACTAGCCAAATTTTCTCCTATATTCCGACCGGGATTTCTGTCAATCGCTATAAATAATTAGAATGTAAATTGTTTTTGATTGAATCAAACAACAAATTTTACCCATAAAATTCTTTTGAGATTCAAGATTATGGTGCTTTAGTTGCATTTTTTGCTGTTCTTTGTCCTCAATAATTTTATTGTTCACCAAATTCAATAGATTTATGTTTTCGGATTTAACAGGGGCCGGATTCTGTCCCGCAACACCAGCCAACATAAGTATTGTATTAAGCACTTCACTGCTAACATTTTCCGGAGTTTTGCGGTCTAATGAAGCTAAATTAAATAAATAGAATAATAATAATAATAATAATAATAATAATAATAATAATAATAATAATATATTAATAATAATAATAATAATAATAATAATAATAATAATAATAATAATAATAACAATAATAATAATAATAATAATAATAATAATAATAATAATATTAATAATATTAATAATAATAATAATAATAATAATAATAATAATAATAATAATATTAATAATAATAATAATAATAATAATAATAACAATTAATATTATTATAAAAAATATTATCTTGTTGTACCATTGTTACCCGATGAAGTGGAAGTAAAAGCATCCGGAGTCATGAGATTTAATTGTGAATAATTCTTATTTGCTGTTGATATTTTAGGAGAAGGTTCACGTGATTCGGCTTTATTTTCCGTCGCTATAACACTTGGTGCTGCAGCGGCAGCAGCTGCAACCGCAACCACAGTTGATCCACTGGAACTTACTATATTAGAAGTGGACGAAGAAATGTTTGAAGATGATGCAATATCCATCAATAGTTCCAAAGCATTTTGTTTGTTTCCCGAAAACTCATCTTTAATAAGAGGAATAGTACATTTCTGATCTTCTTTTCGTATAACCTCTATGTCTTCGGCATCAGCATTGCCATCATCATCATCATCTGTTCGTTCGTTATTTTCACTTGCATTGGATGGTATTGTTTTATTGCTTCTATTACTTCTGCTAACAGCACTAGTATCACTACTTGACATAGTACTTTTCATATCAGCATTTTCCGGTACGCTTGGTTGATATAGTATATGACATTCTTGCATACTTTTAGCCTGAACAACATACATGTGAACAACAACACAATAAATTGACGAAGTCTCCTCATCATAGTCATCTAGTTCTTCGCACATGTAGTTATCGTTTGAACATTTGTACCGTCTTACGGCAGCATCGACTATGGAAAAAGACAGTATACCAGAACTAAGTGGAAATTCAGATATACTCTTAATATAAACAGCAACCGGCGAAGAAATTTTAGGCAAACTGGAAGCAATACTACTACCACTTGTATCTTTATTGATTGCTTCTTCATTGTCCGAAGTTTCTCCTTTGATAGCGGGATAACAGCTACTAGTGTTTACTATTTGCATTACATAACAGGTGCGAGTCTCTAAGCTGGACACAACGAAATACGATGAAGTTCTATCCAATTCCGCTATAAAGCGCAAAGGCTTGTCGATGATACAACTAAAATTTATCGTTTGCAAACAATTCCATGTTCCGCAATCCCAAACTTTAAATTCCGTGTTGTTATCAGCTCCCGTTATTGCAAATTTCCAGTATGTACTTCACTCGGAGAATAGAATAAAACATGAAATTAGCAAAACATTTTTTCCATTGTCTAATAATAGGTCTTACTCTGAATTGTTTTTAGTTAAATTATCAAGGAAGAAAAATGATGATACCGGTTTGTCAGTATAGGGTTTCCATTCGTGAAGACAACGAGGATCTTTGTCATGGATATACACTTGATAGAATCGTATAATTCCATCTGTACTACCGACACCCAATGTTGAGCCATCTGGTGATAAAGCCACCCATGTAATAGTTTTTGTCTCATCATAATGCCTCAAATAACCAGATTTAATTTCACTTGTTTGAAATTTACCGATCTGCAAGACACAATAAGCATTAACGTAACAAAGCAAATACAGTTGTCCGATCCATAATCTCTATTATATCGTTTTATCATTGTACATCATAAACATTTTTAAATGAATTTGCTTTTACGACACAACGATAACGACAGAGATTGTTAATTGGACATTTTAATATCGAACATACCCCCTGGTCGGCAACCACAATATTAACATTGAAACACTGAAACAATGATCCGCGTGCCCATACAATCAATTGACTATCTTCATCGTCTTCGCCAGGTAGTTCGATAAATGGACACCATGATATTTTATCATATTTAGGTGTATAATTCGTCAATGGATCTTCAATTTTTAAAATTAAATTGCACAATAGCGTTCCTTCGAGTAATACGATTTTATGCACATACAATGAATTTGCATCAATTGATGCTAATATGTGCTCCTTCTCAATGTGAGCAAATTGCAAATCTAATACTTCACCAGACATTCCCTTGATTAAAGCACGTAAGCCCTTGGCTGTATTGACAACACGAACCATGCCTTCCATTCGCGAAACCTTATTGTTCACTTAAAAAAAAAGAAACAAAAAATCATTTTATTAAACAGTAAAAAATATAATACAAAATATGTCATATTCATAATATATAAATAGTTTCTTATTGCTCGTGAATGCCAAATTTCTAGGTATGTTTATTAAAATGTTTGAAAAGTACTACAAAATGTCCATGGACATTTGGGCATGCTCCATATATTTATTTCACCCGTTTTTACCATATACAGGATAAATTTTATATTTTTAATGTAGTTCGAAAAAATACATAATATTAAAAGTCACCAATAATCAAGTGAAGGCTACGCGAGTTATTCACGGTTAAATATAATAATAATAAGTTTTTTTATATATGTGTCGCTTATTATGCTTCGTACATGTTTTGATGTCATTACAACATTTATAAAGTATGACATTTCCAACAATTTTGCTGAAGTACATTTTCATGTACCATCATTAGTTTTGGAGTTATACAACATTATATGCAATTTAAAGGGTGGTCCGAAGTTTTTTGAAACACTATAAAATTACTAGATCTTCATTATGGAAAAAATAATGAATTACTTTTGGCCTACATAAAATTAATGTTGAATTTTTATCCACTTTCGATAAATTGTGATTTTGTCTCATAAACTCAGTTTTTAATTTGGACACATACTAATCTATTTGCTACACAGATGTTTTTAATTACATTCAAAATGTTTATACAATTTTTTAAGTATCAAAAATGTGCAAAAATGATTTATTTGGACCACAAAATGTCTAAGGGTGTGAAGATAGCTATGAAAGTTAGATACGTTTTTTAGTTAAGTTAGCAGAATTTTGATTATTTTCAATTTTAATAACATTTTTAAAAATGTTAACGACTTTTATTTAACAGAATAGATTTATCTGCACTTTTGTTAACATTTTTAAAAATGGTAATTTTTTCATTAAAATTATTATAATTTAAATGTTTAAATAAAACAAGAAATTATAATTAAAAACTATGAATTTTAATCTATCTTATATTTCACAAATATGTGTTTAAAATAAATACTATTCAAAAATTTTATTTCTCAGAAAATCTTTATAAGAGGATCCCATTGATGACCGAAAAATGTGTCAAAATTATATATTACATATTATATATTACATATTATATATTATATATTTATATATTATATATATATGTATATATGTATGCACATTGATGAACAAAAATTGGGTCAAAATTAAAAAGGTGCTACGTTTGGACCTAGCAGGCTATTGTCTAAAGGATTTCAGAGCAGAAAAGATAATATTAAGATTGATCATTGGTTTTGAGTAATAGAATTTTGAAAACTGATGCTTTTGATACTGCGACTTCTGTTGCATGCAGACTCATAATCTGCAGGGGTAGAAGCAAATCACACTGGTGGAACTCCGAGATAGGCGAGACTCGTAAAGAATGTCGCCGTCTATTTAAAGAGGCCAAGAGACTAAGAGACTGGTCTACCTACAAGTCCTCAGCTAACAAGTTTAAAAACCAGATAAGAAATGCGAAACGTAAATCCTGAAGGGGTTTCTGTAACGGCGTAGAGACCAGTCAATTTCGTAAAATTCTGGCATCATCACCTACTGTTCCAAGTTTCATCCATAAACCATGTGGCAGTTGGACAATAAGCGCTCAAGAGACTTTAGATGTCTTAATGGACGCGCACTTTCCTAGCAGTCTCCCTTTAAAGGGATACTCTGCGATATCTTCAGGGATATTATACCTGCTGACCTGCAGTATAATGCGGATTTAATATCTCCCTGGTTAACTCCGATTTACTCAGCATGGTTTTCATGTGCGTATATCCCTGAGTCATGGACTATATATACAGTGGTCTTTATCCTTAAAGGGGGTAAAACCTCACACACAAGACCGAAGAACCTATCAGTATGTCGTCCTTCCTCTTGAAGACAGTGGAAAGGTTAATCGACCTACACCCACGTAGAACGATCAACGCCTCAACATGCCTATATGAAGGGCAAATCTGTTGAGACTGCATTACATTCGCTCCTAGGGTATATTTAAAAAGCACTCGAGTGTAAGGAATATGCATTAGTGGCCTTCCTTGCAATAGAAGGGACCTTTAATAATGTGACTCCGGAGGCAATCAAATTGTCCCTGCAAGGACTGGATATTCATCAGTCAATCATTAGCCTCATATGGAGACTTCTAACCAATAGGGTTATAATATCCAGTATGGATGCGTCTACCATCTACAGGGTAGCAAACAGGGGTACTCCGCAAGGAGGAGTTTTATCTCAATATAAGCGTTAACTCATAGCTCAGGGAATTTGAACTTCAGTTTGAAACTGTTGCTTATGCGGACGATGTTGCTGTTGCTGTATCAGGGAAATATCTGAATACTATGTCTCACCACCTGCAAACTGCTATGATTCTAATTAGTACATGAAGTACAATTAGTGGCCTTAGCGTAAATCCAGGAAAAACAGAACTTGTACTCTTTTCTAGAAGATACAGATTCCATCTTTCCCACTTCCAAGCCTAAACGTTAACTGAATTAAATTCGAATTAAAGGTGTCAGATAGTGCGAATTACCTAGGGATTATACTGGACTCCAAACTATCCTGGCTCCAAAATACACGGGCAAGAGCCTCAAAGGCCGGTATTGCCCTATTATGTGTAGGAAGGCCATCGGTAAGTCCTACGGAATAAATCCCAGGAATACGAAATGGCTCTACGACACGGTCATTAAGCTCATAGTTATGTATGGAGCGATAGTATGGTGGAAGGCTATGGAGAAATCCACCTATATCGGAATCTTTGATATGATTCTGCGTAGTTCAGCGCTACTCATAACAGGAGCGCTTCGTACAACTCCATTCTGGGATTCCTTAATAGTATTCCTAGCAATATCGATTATTGTAACCCCATACCCTTTCTTGATAGAGACTTTTCAGTATCAATCTCAACTAACCCAGAATTAAGCAGAGTTCTTAGCTAGTGCATCCGCAATAAAATTACCCGGGGTTCTTGAATGACCCCTAATCCAGACCAGCTCCAGGTTAGAATACCTTATAGTACATTAACCAGTTCGCCGCCCTCATTATGGCCGAGATCTCTGCTTGAAGAATGCTGCATTGATCTAGCAATTTAAAGGAAATGTTTCTCCTATAAGCAGGGATATAGACACCTCCCAACCCCATCAGCAGATTTGGACCCATCAACATAAACCTCAACTGAACCAGCGCTTAATTCTGGGTTAGTTGAGATTGATACTGAAAAGTCTCTATCAAGAAAGGGTATGGGGTTACAATAATCGATATTGCTAGGAACACTATTAAGGAATCCCAGAATGGAGTTGTACGAAGCGCTCCTGTTATGAGTAGCGCTGAACTACGCAGAATAGAAGGCTCGAAAGCTATTATCTTAGGAATTTCAGAGCAGAAAAGATTATATTAAGATTGATCACAGGTTCTGAGTAATAGAATTTTGAAAATTACTTTTCTCATATAAGGGCCCTACGATGATCGAAAAATGGATCAAAATTAAATAGGTGCTCTATTGGACCTAGTAAGCTCGGAAGCTATTGTCACCCACAAACTGTTGTCCTCACAATCTCCCTCCATACGGGCCCATAAATTTTCTGACTGTGGTGGTAGTTTCTGATGCTCGACGGTAACTAGCTTTCTTACTTGAGTCCTATTTTCATATCCGACGTCAAGAGGTATCTTCACATTTCGACAAATCATAACTTTTTGTCCCATATCCATAGCGGCCAAAGCGGCTTTGAAATTATTTTCGCTGTTTTTTGTGCCAGTGCGAATGAGCAAATGATGGTTTAGTTGTGGCACAATATTTGAAACAATATATATTTTAAGAAAAAGGTGTCAATACATAAAAAGTGATTTAGATTACGTCGATTGAGTTTGCATCGTAATTCTCCGGCCCCATTAACAATGCAGATCGGGGCCTCAGTGTTGATGAGTAAGTTAAATACGCATATACATACATATACTATATATATATATATATATATATATATATATATATATATATATATATATATATGTATGTAGATAGATAGATAGAGAAGGTTGACGTGATACCACATGTACCACATCTCCACCCAGAGACCGATCTCGGTCAATTGTGAGTCCCTTCATTGAAAGCTATAGGATATAGAATACAAAAAACAGAATACAGAAAATAGAAAAATAGGAATACGAAGAAAAGAAGGTTATGAATAAAACAGAATCATATAAGAGGATTAACAAACTCTCTTAGACAGTCGATGCCCATGACGAAATCTATGACGTCTATAAGCTCCACGCCCCGAACGTCACTTAACCCATCGAGGAATTGACTGCCCAGCCACTTCATCCTACGATGCTGTAATCGTGGACAATGGCACATAATGTGCTCAATAGACTCGGTCTCGTCGACGTCTCCACACATTCTACAAAAATCGGAATTGCCAGCGTCCCATCTAGACCTCATCTTCCCTATCAAACAGTGACCCGTTATGGCCTCTATCATGATTCTTAAGCTCCTCCTACTTAAGCCCAGAAGAGTGCCTGTGCCTGCCTTGACGAGTGACGGCCACATCGCCGTCGACACCTTACAGTCCTCTCTACTCTCCCAAGCCGAATTGGTTCTGACCAAGATCCAATCATTGATCTTCACAAAGAAGAAACTTAGCGGGGGTTTCACAATGGTTTCCCTCTCCGAGACATCCTTTGCTGCGCCTTGCCTTGCCAGTTCATCAGCCAGTTCATTGCCTGATATATTGCAGTGGGCAGGCACCCAGCAGAGTCTCACCATGTAGTCTTTCATCAGCTCTTTCAGTGACCTCCTACAGGCAGCAACTAGCCTGGATTTCACCATAAGTGTCCCCAAGGCCTTCAGAGCAGCCTGACTGTCCACATAGAGAGTAACTTCGGTACCCCTCACAACTTTCTGCCTGATTAATTCTGCGGCTATCAAGATGCCGAGAATCTCAGCCTGAAAAACGCTGCACTCATCAGGGAGTCTAAAAGAGCCTTTCAAACCCGTGCCCATAATATAGACTCCCGCACCAGTACCTATGTCTATTTTCGATCCGTCCGTGAAAACTGCTCAACCCTCATACAGTTTCTCATTACCGGACCAAATCTCCCTATCAGGTATCACCACGACAGGATTTGCCCCAAAGTCGGATTCAGCGGCCATGTAATCTGATGACCCCATGGAGTTCAGATTAACTTCACCATAACTGATCTCGTATATGACCCTGGAGTGACCTGCTCTCGATGAACCTAATAGTCCTAATTCCTTAAGTCTCAACAGACTCCTTGCTGCCATACCTTTCACAAACTCCTCAATGGGTAAGAGATGAAGTATGACATCCAGAGCTGCTTGTGGTGTACTTCTCATTGCACCTGTAATGCCAATTGAAGCACACCTCTGTGCCTTCGACAAAAGGTTCCTATTACTCTTACGTTCCAGTGCCTGCCACCAAACAGAACAACCATAAGCAAGAATTGGTCTCACCACTGAGGTGTAAATCCAATTTACAATTTTTGGTTTGAGCCCCCAATTCTTACCTATGGAGCCTCTACAGGTGTAGTAGGCATTAAGGCCCCGTTTAAGTCTCTCCTGAACATTCCTCTTCCAGGTCAGCTTGCTATAGAGGAATACACCTAGATATTTAGCTGAGTCGGAAAGTCTTAGTTCAGTTCCACATAGTGCCGGTAATCTAAAACTCTACCTTGTACCTTCTAGTAAACAGAATCAACTCTGTCTTTTCCGGATTCACTCCCAGCCCCCTATCAGCGGCCCAAGAGGACAGCTCACCCAGCGCGGACTGCATGATCTCGCTGATTGTGGGAAGAAATTTTCCCTTTACAAGTATGACCACATCATCAGCATATGCCACGATATATGTATGTAAGTATAAGTAATGTATGTAAGTATAATTAATTTTTATTTGTGCAGCATCCCATCCAACACGATGTCAAACGTTTAAAATATGATGACTTTAACGTTTGATATCAAACGTGTTTCTCAAACTTGTTTCAAATATAGGTAGAAGTTTGAATTTTAATTTTGATTTAAAATTGGGAATCATTTGAGAAAAAATGTTTGAAAAACCGTACATTCTCAAATTGATACCAAATGTCATTATTGAATCATTCTCAAACCTAAAGTTAACTTTAACAATATTGGAAAAATAGTATATTCTTAATTTTTATATTTATTGTTATTATCAAATCATCCATAAATCTAAAGAGAAAAGTTAACAACTGTTGAAAAATGGTATTTTCTCAATTTGACATCAAATGTTATTATCAAATCATTCTTAAAAATATTTGAAACAATATATAAAAAAAATTAAATATATACAAATAAATAAATTAATAAATAAATTTACTTAATCAAGTATTTTCCAACTAATAAATACGTATAATGATAGGGCATAATCAAAAATGTATACAAGAGAGAAAGAGAAAACTTTACAAAAAATTTGAAAAAAATTTGAGAATTATATTTAACAACGATTTGATAATAATAGCATTTTTCAGTTTAACAAATAAATTCCCCTTTTTGTTGAGAAAGCTATCATTTTCAAGTTATTTTGAAATAATTCTCAAACGTTTGACATTTGAGAAAGGACTTGATTTTAAATCACTCTAAATTTGATATCAAAAAATTGTGTTTGATGGGATATTACTCACTTGTTTTTAATTATCTTTGTGTAATAGAGTGTTGCCATTACGTTAAAATACTTATTAGTATCAGTGTTACCCTTTGGCAAAATTTTATTTTCTATTTTTATTCTTTTTTTATATCAATTTAAAAACGGCTGGAAAATTTATAGATAATTAATAGTAACACTGCTACTAACAAGTATTTTAATATGACAATACTCTATTATACAAAGTATTCACCTTATAAAATAATAGAATATTGTTTTGCAATTGTATAAATCTTTATATATTCGTTTATAAAAATAAAAGAAAAATATAATATTATCTTTTCTGTTCTGAAATCCTTAAGAAAATAGGTTTCGAGTCTACTAGGAGCACCTTTTCAATTTTGACACACTTTTTGATCATCAATCTTATATGAGATTTTCAAAATTTTAAAAATTCTATTACTCAAAACCTATGATCAATCTGAATATTATCTTTTTTGCTCTGAAATTCTTAAGACAATAGCTTTCGAGCCTACTAGGTCTAAACAGAGCACCTTTTTAATTTTTACCCATTTTTCGATCATCAATGGGATGCCCTTATAAACATTTTTTGAGAAATACGAATTTTTAAAAGTATTTACTTTAAACATATATTAAACACATATTAAAGATAGATTAAAAATCATTGTTTTTAATTATAATTTCTTGTTTTATTCAAATATCTAAATTATAATAATTTTAATGAAAAAATATTACGAAAATGCTATTAACATTTTTAAAAATGTTAACAAAAATGCAGATAAATCTATTCTGTTAGATAAAAGTCATTAACATTTTTAAAAATGTTATTAAAATTCAAGATAATCAAATTCTGCTAACTTAACATGCTTTGAGTGAGAGAACTGTTAGTTAACTTAAAATAAAAAACGTAGCTAAATTTCGTAGCTACCTTCACACCCTTTTTATAAATGCCACCACAATATTGGACGCCATACAATAAATTTGGTGAAGAATCAAAATACATTTAATACTCGAAATTTATATAATTTGAGAGTCGCCTTTTGTCAAATTTAAATCAAACTTATATAATCTTATATATAAAATAGAATAATTATTATATGAAATTTACATTTTTTATAATCAAATTTATTTTAAAATTTTTGAAAATTTGTAAATATATATCTTAAATGCCAATTTGGCGCTGCTACGTTGGACTAATTACACTATGCGACAGTCAAAATCGGGATGGGATGAAACCAACGGGAAATGTTATATCGGTAAAAAAGAAGTTATACGTGTCCCGGCGTTTCGCTGGGTCACGTCTAGGAATCGAGATATATCGATTTGAAGTTAGTAACTATCATATAGGGGAAATTGTGACCTTTGGTGGTCTTTTTTTTGACATAACTCGAGAACCACCAGTCCGTTTTTGCTGAAACAAATTTAAAAAAATTTTTAAATTCACAATTAAGTGAAGGTATGAATTTCAAAAATTTGCTCGAGATATGCTCAAAATTCCTTGAAAAAAACATTGATGACTTTTTTTATGATTGTCAGAATTAAAAAAAAAGTAATAAACAAAAGGTTATTTGATTTTTATGGTAGCGGTAACAAACTAAAAAACGGTCATAAATGTGCGTGGACAATTAAAAGGAAAAAAGGAAAGTGCACTTTTTTTATTATTTGGGTTTTTTCCGTTGGCTACCTTAATGATTTTTTTACACAAATTGCACCCACATTTATGAGAGGTCATGTTTTAGAACGTTTCGAAAAATTTAAAACGCACACGAATCAGGTTTATAGCCACCCTTAAAAGATGCGCGAATTCATAAGTACCTCTCAGTAAAATATTGAAACTTACGTAGTATTTATAGGTGTTCACTGATCGATTTTTGTCATTCAACAAGTGTCTCCGAACGCGTAAAGTACGGTTTTTTTAAAGTGACGAAAAAGTAATAAAAGTATAAAACCGAAATGAGTGCAAATTGTCCAGAAAATATCAATTTATTTTGTTACGTTTGTGGCAAAAGAGCTTTTTCAATAAATGCTGCATTACTCACTGAGCAAGTGGAGCGCGGTTTTAAACTTTATTTTGATTGCGAAATAATTCGCGGCGTTTCGTGGGTCCCAGACAAAATTTGTAAAACGTGCTACAATGGTCTTAACATGTGGATCCAAGGGAAACGCAGTTCACTTCGTTTTGGTGTACCAATGATTTGGACTGATCCAGGAGAGCACAATTCCGACAACTGTTACGCTTGCGCAAACAAAATATGTGGAGTAAATCGTAAAGGCCTTAAACGAAGAGTTTACATATCTGTTAAAAGTGCACAAATACCTCTACCGCATTCGGATGACAAGATTGGATGGACAAGATTGTTGCAGAATTAAACCTTTCTCAACGTGAAGCCGAAAAACTTGCCCAGCTTTTGAAAGAAGGCAACAATTTGGAGCCTAATGTCAAAGTCACCGAATATCGAAGACGACAATTGCTATTCCAACGGTACTACACATTCAACGAAAGGAGCACATTTGTTTACTGCCACGATATAAAGGGACTGATGGAGGCGATGGCCATTAATTATGTCGCAGCTGATTGGCGAATGTTCATCGATTCTTCGAAATCAAGCCTGAAAGTCGTTTTGCTACATAAATATAATAAAAAACCAAGCATTCCCATTGGCTACAGCACAGACATGAGACATACGATTCCATGAAAATAATTTTGGATAAAGTTTGCTACACTGATCACATGTGGCGGATCAGTTGTGATCTGAAAGTCGTGGCGATGCTAAGAGGTCTCCAAGGAGGCTATACGAAAAACATGTGTTTCTTGTGTCAAGATATATATGTGCCATCTGGCACGACTAATAAGTAAAAATTATATAAGTATGCAACCAGCCGCACAAAATAGTGAAATAATTATTATTTACAATTAGCGTGTAAAAACGTTACATTTGTGAAGAAAATAACCATCAATTTCAATTAGTTGGATTTGCAGTAAATATTAAGTAGCATATCTAATATAATATTGAGGAATTACTGAGTTAAAAAAGTAATACCCAAGGAAAAATAAAAAATGGCGCATAACCAACAAGTAAACCAACACCTAATACTTTCACCAATCATTAATATAGTCATTATATACCATAAAAAAATAAAATATAATAAAAAAGAAATAATAATGTAATTTAAAAGTTTAACACTAAAGACATTATTAGAGTGGGAAAAAATACGCAATTCATAAGGTAAATAGTTCCAGCACCGAGCAATTCTTACCGCAAAATCTCTCAAAAAAAATTCAAACTTATTAGCCAAGGAAGATGGAAACCCATTCTTAAAAATATTAAAGAATATGATAAGATTACGAAATTTGACGAAGTTAAGGAAAGAACAGCCAAGAAATTTATGGACATAAGATGAAATATGATCCCAGCTTCTAACATTAAACACATATCTTGCAATCATATTCATTGTACGTTTAAGTTTTTCAAGAGTCTCTCTAGAGGAACAAGATATTACCTCAAGACAATACATTATTTGAGACATAAGAAGAGCATGGGCCAATCTAACTTTAACACGAAATGGAAGGTATATGTTGGTAGAATAAAACCTACGTAAAATACTCCAGACCTTTCCGAATATTAGAATTATCAACAGAACCAAGCATAATCTCCTTAGTTTTAAAGAGATTTATGGACAATGAGTTAGTCAAGGTCCACTGCAAAACACAATCCAAACAAATATTGGCACTATTTTCAAAAAGCATAGGTGTATCACGATCTCCCTTAAATAATAAAAATATGTCGTCGGCAAACAAAAATGTTTCACAGGCTCCAATATTTGTATGCAAAAAAAAAAAAAAAAAATATCATTAATATAGAGTACAAACAAGAGGGGACATAGAACTGAACCTTGAGGAACACCAGAATGAAGGGAAAGTAGACTTAATCTAACTCCCTTGAAATCAACAAATTGTACCCTATCATCTAAATATGACATAATAAGTTTACACGCAGAAATAGAGAAACCAAAATGATCTTTAAGTTTATTTATCAAGATCACATGGTTAACCGAATTGAATGCTTTAGACAAGTCAAGAGAAACAAGAGCACTCAATTTATTCTCATTGATAATAGAATCTCTAATAGAATCAGTAAGAGTACGAAGTAACGAGGTAGTATTATAGCCTTTTCGAAAAGCATACTGAGAACTACTAACATTCGTCCTAACTGCTTGAAGAATTTGATCATTAATAATATGCCCAACAACTTTATTAGATAGAGCCGGTAGAATTGAAATTGGTCTAAAATCATCAGGATCATTAACGGTTTTAGTGATGGAACAACCCGAGTAGTCTTCCAAGAAGTATGAAACTTGGAAGTTATAACGATATAATTAACAAAAGCAGACTGGAAATATGCGGAAAAATATGTTTAAGAAATTTAACAGGAATACTGTCAACACCAATGGATCCTGATTTTACAAGGCTTCAGCTAACTCAGTTGAATCAATACAGTGAAAACAAAAGCAATCAGTAGAATTCAGAATATTATCAGAAACAAAATTAGCCTAATCATTAGGATTTCGATTTCCAGCGAAAAAAGAATTCAGAGTATCAACATCACAATCAACCGCAGAATCATAATAGTCACCAGCACACCCATAATTCCTCAGAACCCACAAACCAGCCGAATCCAATCCCCAGAGAAGTAGTGAAAAGTATCTTTTCTTCTCCCTACGTATTAAGCAAATTAAGCTGAAACTAGGTGACGAAGCACATAAGTATTACGTCCAGAGAACACCAACGGCCAATGTTCAATCTGCCCCAGATATCACCCGAAATGCGAAAAATCCTTCGGAATCAGCGAGCTTTAATGAAAGCACTAATCCGAAATGTATATTAAGTAATGGCAGAACCACATCAAGAACATCATCCATCTTATTACAATATTAAAGCAATTATCATCGAAAAATACATGGTAGATCTAGCAAACAACAACTCAGCTTTATTGGAATTAACAGACGATGATCAATTAGAAGATTATAAGCTTCAAAAACACATGCATTCGGATCCACCTATCCCTCCTCAACGGGCCATAGCAACAGGGGACATCGAGGTAATTCTCCCAAAAATAAAATTGCCAATTTTTGATGGAAATTACCAACGATGGATGGAATTCAAGGATGTCTTTTCCGAGCTTGTCCACAACACACCCATAGCGAAACAAAGAAAATGCACTACCTTACAACATCGTTACAAGGAGAACTCAAAAATCTAATCAAACACTTACGTGCAGTAGGAACCAATTATGCTACTGCCTGGTCACTTATCAACAGTAGATACGATAACAAAAGGCTTCTAGTATCCACTTTACTGAACAAGCTACTTTCATAGTCATCCATCAGAAGGGAGTCTGCATCATCATTGAAATCGCTACACGATGTGACAAAAGAGTGCATTCAGGGTCTTAAAGCACAAGGAATACCAGTTCAATATTGGGATGTCGTTCTAGTTCACATTTTGTTACATAAACTAGATGAAGAAACCCAAACTGCTTTCGAGCAAACCTTAGCGGATAATAGGTGTCTGATCGGAATTGACGTGCTGCTAAAGTTTTTAGAGTGAAGATTCCAGTCTGTGGAGACCCGAGGAAAAACTGTAAAATATGAAAAAGAGAGTCGCATAAACTTTTCGCTTTTAGAAAATTCATCAATGCTGAATTGAACCAAAGGTGGAAATGGGTAAAAGACTTGCAGCTATGTGTGCAAACTGTCTAAAACCAGGGCATCGGGCAAACAAGTGCAGCAAATGCTTGAAAACGCATAATACTTTACTGCACAGTTCCAAATCTAACACTAAACAACAAAAATACTTCTCTAGAAAAATCAATTTCTCAGCAGGCAGGTAATTCTGCCTTCACAAGTAGAATTACCTCACAATCAAGCAGCTACCAAAATAAGCTTACTAACGAATCGCACGAACAAGGATTTTCATTATGTTTTACTAGGAACTACATCTCAAACTGGCCAAAATTTCGTATGCCGAGCCATCTTGGACTCTGGGTCACAAGTGAATATAATAACGGACCGTCTGTGGAAAAAGCTAGGCGGCAGTTCAAGACAAATGTGCCTGAATGTGGAAGTCATTGGATTCAACAAAACAAAATGCGCCATCAAACAAGCATTCAGTTCCAATCAACATTGAACGATTATGTAGCGGAGGTAGATGTCCACATTCTACCAAAAAGAAATTCCACAGAATATTCGCTTGGCTGACCCAGAATTCAATAAATCAGGACGAATCGATTGCTTATCAGGAGCAGAAATAATTTTTGAACTACTCATAAATGGACAAATTAGATTGGCAGACAACCTCGCAGTACTACAAAACACCGTCCTTGGTTGGGTTGCAGCTGGCAAAGTTGACACAACAATTTCCAGAAATTTATTTTGTGGAATATGTACCACAAAGGAATTAGAAGCAGCAGTTTCTCAATTTTGGGAAGAGCACCAGACAATCAAATAACGCTCACAGAAGATGAACTACGTTGTGAATCACACTTTGTACTGTCAACAACTAGAGCGGAAGATGGCAGATTTATCATAAAACTTCCATTGAACAGCCATCCAACAGGGCTGGCAGAATCTAAGGGTGTAGCATACAAAAGGTTCAATTCGATTGAAAGACGTTTAAAAGGCAATCCCACGCTTAAGCATCAATATGTTTCATTTATAAGAGAGTATGAATTCCTAAGTCACAGACAAAAATTGATTTTGAAAAAAATTTTTCCTTCTTACTACTTTATACCACATCATTGCGTTCTCCGTCCAGAAAGTTCGTCAACCAAATTAAGGGTCGTCTTTGATACATCAGCACACAATTCATCGGAGCTGTGTCTGAATAACATAAGGCATACCGGTCCATCTGTTCAAAGTGAACTTTTTTCAATATTGCTGCGTTTTAGAATGCACAAGTATGTTTAAAACTGATATTGAAAAAATGTGCCGCCAGATATGGGTCAATCAGGAAGATTGAAATCTACAACTAATTCTGTGGCGAGAAAATGAGGAACATCCAATGAACGTATACCAATTAAACACGGTTACATACGGCACTGAAGATGCACCATACCTAGCAACACGCTGTCTAGTAAAACTTGCAGATGACTATCAAAGTCAATACGCATATGAAGCAACATCCCTTCGAAGAGACTTTTATGTTGATGATGGCCTAATAGGAGCCGATTCAATCCCTGAAGCTCTAATAATTCAACAATTAATAATCATTTTAGGTGAAGCTGGAATGAAACTCAAGAAATGGTGTTCAAATCACAAGTCCTTACTAAATGAGATCGCAGCAGAAGATCAAGAAGTTAATTTCAACTTCGATTCAAAAGAAATGCAATCCACCAAAACATTAGGCCTTTTATGGCTTCCAAAATCGGATGTATTTAGCATAAAGGTCAACATTCAAGATCATAAACATGCAACAAAACGTACTATGATTTCCGACTTGGCCCATATATATGATCCTCTAGGTCTAATTGCCCAATATTAGCAACTGGAAAAATTCAACTTCAAAAACATGGCAAACAAAACTTGAGTGGGACGAGAACCTACCTTCGGAGATAGAAAGAGAATGGTAGCCTTATAAAGAAGATCTAGTGACTTTGGACAACATAACGTTCCCGAGATATATATTCTGCAATCAATATGAAAATATTGAAATACATGCTTTTGCGGATGCGTCAGAAAGAGCTTACGGTGCTGCAGTGTACATCCGAACAGTAAAAAAAAGGTGCAAAACTGTAATGGTAAATCTTTTATGTTTCAAATCACGCGTAGCTCCAATAAAATTGCAACACCTAGAATTATGCGCAGCACTTTTGGCAGCTGAGCTAATGGCAGGAGTCAGGGCTGATATGAGTTTGAAAATTAAGAAATCATTTCGTTGGGCTGACTCCTAAATCGTGCTTTCATGGCTACGGAATCAACCAGGGAGATTTACCGGTTTATGTGGCCCATCGCGTTTTAAAAATTCTTCGGGTAACGATTCCAGAACAATGGCATTATGTCCCTTCAAAACAAAATCCCGCGAATATCTTATCGAGAGGCATAAAGCCCCGTGAATTATCCAATTGCACTCA